>PHNY01050457.1:16231-26610 GCA_003724115.2 Anethum foeniculum
GGTAACCAAACGAAGAACTCAAAACGAAATCGAATTATTTGTGAGTATTGTATTCAGCCCCTCCTTCTACAATACTTTGGGACCTAAATCATAAAATCAATCAAATAATAACATACATTTAAAAGGTTAACAAAACAAATAATGACAAAACCACGATAACATGCAAAATAAAGTTTAAAATACAAGCGCTAATGAAAAATCTAGCTAACAATTTGCTCTTTTTTTTTTCAAGCCAAACAATTTACACTTATGTATATATAAGATTATTTATTTCCTTTTCAAACTATATTTTAGGACTTGAAATTTAGGAGAGTATTAAGATAAGAATTTTGACTTGAAAAGAAAGTATTAGCGAATAATAATATGATACAGAAATTTTAGAAAAATTATAACATGGTAATTTGAGTTAAAGCGAAAGTTTAAGAGAAATGAGATAATTAACTTTTGACTTGAAAATAAAGTTTGAAAAATAATAATGTGGTAGAGAAATTTTAGAAGAATAATAAGATGATAATTTGAGTTAAGTGGAAAGTTTATTGATAAAGTAGAAAAACTTTAGGAGAATAATAAGATGGTAATTTGATAACTTGAGTTAAGAACAAAGTTTATCGATATATTAGAGAAATTTTAGAATAATATAATAAAAAGGTAATTTGAGTTAAGAGGAAAGTTTATGAGAATATAAGGTAATTAAAATTTTCTCTATTTATTAATTTAAAAAATTGAGAAAATTAGAAAAATATAAAGTAGAATTTTATGCCGTGGCATCTACTAATCTAAGACATAAAATCTGATTCTGACTTATATTATCCGTTATAATTTTATAAAAGATAGGATTTTGCTTCCTTATAAAATTAAATGACTTGACTTCTACTAATATAAAACATAGAATACTCATTTTATCAGCTATAATTTAGGTAATTGTAATTTTTAATATTTTTTTAGTTCAAAAAATTGAGAAAATTTGAAAAATAGAACGGGACGATCTAAGAGGCGCCACATAAATGCCCATGTCTTCTCCTTTATATAAGTATATTGATATTGATATTGATTGATTCTCGATTTAGCTGCAATGAGCACTTAAAATTTTGTATATGTTTTTTTAATAAAATAGAATTATTAGAGACATATTTAAATTGTAATATCAATATTATTGTTTAACTATAACGTAAACATGCTGATTGTATTATTTTTTTAAAAACAAACGAAAATCCATTAATTCAAAACATCAAAAGACAGAGCCTCCAACAAACACGTAGGAGGAGACGTGAATAAACTCCTAGAATTAACTAAACACGGCATTCTAGCTATCATATGAGCTACTTGTTAACATTTTTCTGCAAATCCTTAATCCAAGATAAAGCCTCACATACTCCCACAGCTTCCGCCTCCAGAACCGAGACCATCCCTTGGAACCTGCAAACTCGACCAGAGATAAAGGTCCCATCATGATTTTTTAAAACCATCCCAACTGAGTAAAACTGGGCATCTGGGAATAACGACGCATCAACGTTTAATTTAAACGAACCAAGAGAAGGACGTTGCCACTTGGAAAGGGCTTTATCAACATGATTCCCACCTGTTTGACTAGATAACGTAGCTTGAGTAGTTTTCCTTGCGTCCATCCACTCAGAGTACATTGAGAAGCTACTTCTCATAGCAAACTCAGCTGACACTAGCTTGTTATCCCAAACTTTCCTATTCCTTCATTGCCAAATACCCCACAGGATTATACAAATCTTAATCAGTTCCTCTGAACTAGCAGTACTCAGCTTTTCTAACAACCAGGTAGGAGCACATTCTATGGATCTCCAGTCATAGCTCACTTCCATACAAGTCCAGCAGGCTTCTGCAAACCGACAATCAAAGAAAAGATGTGCCATATGTTCAATATCCAGCACGCACATGGGACAAGTGATTGGTAGTCTGATGCCTCTAGAGCTCAACATTTTTCTAACTGGAATAGTATTTCTACAAAACCGCCATATAAAAACTTTAACCTTATGAGGTAATTGCAGCTGCCAAATTCTCTTCCAACCAGGACTCTGAATAACTACATTGTTGCCGAATTTAGAAGTGTACCAGTGATGATACGCCAACTTGCCGTATAAACACCATTACTCGAACTGTCCCACACAGCTCTATCTGTCACTGCACTCTGAGGAATATGAGTGTTCAGAATTGTCTCTGCATCTATTTGAAGGAACTGGGAACGAATCAAATCAACATTCCATTTTCTTTCACCTTGTAACATCAAACTAGAAACTGAATCATTCCTCCCTTCATACAGCGAATCATACTCCAATCTAAAATTACTTTTGTGTCTCAGGCAAGGGTCCTTGATAGCATTAATATCAACCCCAGAACCCAGGACCCATCTAAAACCTCTCCACCATGTTCCTCCTTTGCAGTCCAAATACCAGTCCATAGAAAACTCGATCCTTCACCTCTACTAGCCTTCAAAACATGAGAATTGGGAAAGTAATGCCCTTTAAAAACTCTAGCCACAAAAGAGTTGGGATTACGAATAAAATTTCATATATGCTTCCCCAACAGTGCAAGAGAGTTGCTGATTGTATTATTATTAATTAGTTTAAATAAATTCACTCGGCCCGTACTTGACACGAGTTATCATCTAGTATGTATAAAAGAGGAAAACAAAATATAATATTTTAGATGATGTGGAAAAATTATAACATCATAAATCGAATCAATTACAGCGAGGATGGAGGTGTATATATTAAGACCCATAATTTTCAATAATTGAAAAAGAACATATTTTTAAATGAATGGCCCTAAGTACTAGAAATTGGGTCCGAAAAATAATACTTGAAATTTTAATTGATATTTTTAATGTGAATACATTGATCCCCTCCTTGTATAATACAGTTTTGAACTCTATCATTTTATTTCTAAAATATACTAGAAAAATACGTATAGTAGGAAACCCGAGGCCAGCAACTCTTACAAGTTACAAGTTATTTTGGACATGGAAAAGATACCATATGAATTTGGGTTGTTACTATATAAATGCATCATTATGTTTGGATGATCCAATATTTAATCATGTTTTACTTGCAAAACAAGTATTAAAATGATTAATTAAGTTTTCTCAAGACTTTCGTGGTAAAATCTTGTACCGAACGCGGTTTGATAAACAAGACGACATGGTCCTTGTCTCCCACACCAAGTCTTCTCTCAAACTCTCTGACTCTTCGGTCTCCCCCTTTCCTGGTAATTTATACACACACACATACATATAATACGTTTGCATGTTAGTGTTGATACATCTGGAAGTTTAACGTGATTTTCCACTGAAATAGTCCTACTGTTCTACATTCTTCATTTTTTAATATTACTATATTTAGTTTTATTGTTCTATTCTCTTTATTTACTAGTATAAAGGCCATATCTTCTCTGTTATTTGGTTTAAGTGGTGTATTTTCATGTGGTTTTGAAAGGGTTTTAGTTTTTTCATGATATAGTCTTTGTTCAAGTTAGTTGGAAAAGAGACTCTGAGAGCAGAGCAGTCCTTGTTTTTTCGGTTTATAGGCTGTTTTATGATAGGATTTTGAAATTCGAGTTGAGGTTTCGGGGATCTTGATCGAGTTTCTATGATGGCTAGTCTTGTTAGAAGATTTGTTCAGGAAAGGCCTTTAGATTTTGATGTCGATGATGAGTACAATGTGGAGTACTCTTTTGCTATGGAGTACAAAGGCCCTGCAGTCAGTTACAGTATTCCGCGGGTAGACCCTGTAGATGTTGAAAGTATACCTGTAGCAGCTAGAGTTTCGACACACGGGGTAGGTAAAAACTTGTCACTTCCGGTTGTTCAACCTATTGTTGAAATTGACTCTTTGAAACAAAAGTTATCCAAGATAGAGTTGGAACAAGATGCATATTCAGTTCCAGTTACCCATTCGAACGAACTTGAAGTTGCTCGTGTACTTGATGTGTCCAAGAGTCTTGGGACAGCTTTTAGAGTAGTCAATGTGATTGATACATCGGGGGAGTTGGAATTTTCGGAGAGTGATGAAGGCATTCCCAGAGTATTGAAAGAATATGGAAGTTCTGGTACTTTGGGGTTTTCTGACAGTCATGACAATTCATGTGACTTGTCAGAAAGCTCAGATACAGAGTGTTTACATGAAGATTATAATGATACTGTTGCATCCCCTACAAGCTATGAATTGGAAGTGGGTAAATCCAATGTGAAGAAAGGGTCATGTCATCGATGCCTTGCTAAGAAAATGTTCATGGAGAGGGAAGCTTGCATAGTCTGCAATGCGAAATATTGCTCTAATTGTGTAATAAGGGCAATGGGGTCAATGCCGGAAGGAAGGAAATGTGTTACATGCATTGGTCGCAGAATTGACGAATCCAAGCGACCTAGCCTCGGAAAAAGTTCTCGGATGCTTAGGCGTTTGCTCACTGGTTTGGGAGTTAAACAGATCATGAACCATGAGGTATCATGTGAAGTGAATCAAGTTCCACCCGAGCTCGTCATATTGAATGGAAAGCCTCTCTCTCGTGAAGAGCTGGTTCAATTGCTAGGTTGTCCAAACCCTCCACGAAAGCTAAAACCAAGAAAGTATTGGTATGACAAGCAATCTGGACTTTGGGGCTTGGTGAGCATCAACCTTGTTCTACTGTTTCTGCATCCTACTAGTAATTGTTATTACTTGATAATTTATTTTAATTAGCTCAATCAAACAGGAAGGAGAGAAGCCTTGCCAGATTATTACTCCTCAGCTGGCTGTTGGCGATCCCATCATGCAAAACGCGAGCAATGGAAACACAAATATCCTGGTCAACAATCGGGAGATAACTAAACCAGAACTCTGGGTGATGCAGGTTTGTATTCTGAATGTAAATATATATATCTTGTCTGTTTTATTTATTTTACTTCGTTACTGATGTAGCTTTTCACATTGCGTATTATGTTATGTTTGACCATTCTGCTAAACACTTGAACTTGTAGTGGGCAGGAATACAGTGTGAAGGACAACCCCACTTTTGGTGTAGTCCTGATGGTTCTTTCCAGGAAGTGGGACAGAAAAATGAGATTGAGCGAATATGGTTTAAGGTGCATACTATTGTAGTTTGTTCGTTGATTATCCCTGTATTAAATCAATGTCTAAGTCCAACACTAATTTTAACCTTCAAATTTATGTTACAGCCAAAGGTCAAACTATTATGTTCGGTCCTGTCATTGCCTACCCCTTCGGAATCTGTAAGTTCTGGTCAAGAAGAAGCTCATAAAGTTGCTACTAGTGTTCCCAGCAAACTCCAGAAAAAAACACCCTATAAATTGCTTATGGTTGGCTATGATAAATCCGGTACTAGTACCATTTTTAAACAGGTATTATTCTCTTCAAAATGAATCCTGTATATTAATGTAGAATTACGATTTCATTCAAGGATCTCCATCACTTTTTGTATTTAAGCAGTAGTTCGTCTTTGAGAAGCGTGTATATTGCCAAAATTTTTGAAGGATTAGTGGTGATAGTCTTCTTTAATGACAACATTTTCATCGATCTTTCTCAAAATGCTACTGTATATGAATAAGTCACTAAGAAGTGACTTTTTCTCTGTAGTAGCGATTTCTGCTGGCATATGCATACTGATGTTTATAAGTACTGAATATGTTTGATTGAAAACAGGGGGTTACTGCAGGGCATTGACTGCATAATTTTTTTAGAACAGCTTCTTAAGCATAAGTTGCAGTAGCTTTGACCTGTGCATGTACAGATTAATAATGAAAATAATCCATTTTGTTGATAATTCTGTATCTGTATTTCAGGCCAAATTTCTGTACAAAGTTCCATTCTCTACAGATGAACGTCAGACTTTGAAGCACATGATTCAGGGAAATTTATACCGTTACATAGGCATTCTGCTCGAGGAACGTGAACGATTTGAAGTAGAAGCTATAAATGAAATGAGGATTAAATCTATAAATCAACCTGGTCCCTCAGGTACTAAATATACCATTCTTCAATTGTATTTGCAGTTCAGTTTAGTTATGTATATGATATTTTCCAAAGCAGGACATACAAGGCGAATTTAAGAAACTAGTTTCTTCAATCTGCAATTCTCATATTACACACTGACCTATAAAGAGTATTCACTGCAAATCACCAAATAGTATCTAACAGATTTGGAGCCTGCAATCCTCTTTCTGTTTTATTCGCACTCTGATTGTTTTATTATGATTGCGCAGATACACCAAATTCCGACCAGATTGAAAAAACAAACATGTATTCCATCAGTCGTAGACTTCAAGCATTCTCTGATTGGCTACTCCAAGTTATGATGTCTGGAAATTTAGACGCCGTTTTCCCTGCTTCTACTCGTGAATATGCACCATTAGTTGAGGAATTGTGGAAGGATAGAGCCTTTCAAGCTACGTTTGATCGGAGAAATGAGATACAAATGCTTCCTAGAGTTGCGAACTATTTCTTGAACCGGGTAAGCTCATGCTTTATGATCCTCGATTTAATTCTCCAACTTCTGCATGCACATGTAACATAACATAAATTTTAATTGAACAACCCATGGTACATGTAAATTTGACTTGTTTACTTTCCATCAAAGGCTGTTGATATCTCAAGGCCAGACTATGAGCCTTCTGACATGGACATTTTATATGCGGAGGGGATTTCTTCTTCCAACAGTATAGCCAGTGTGGATTTTTCATTTCCAAAGTCAGTACATGATAACTTCGTGGATGGTTCTGATCAAGATGATTCCTTGCAAAGGTTTGTTCTTTATGATTTATTCAGTCGCTCTCCCTACCAAAAATGTTGCTTTCCTTTCCTTACCCTCACCCTCACCCTCACCCTCACCCCCGCTGATATGGTAATATTGCAGATGCCAGCTTGTAAGAATTCATTCTAGCAGCCTTGGAGCAAATTGCAGGTGGTTGGAAATGTTTGAAGATATGGATCTCGTCGTATACTGTGTTTCTTTAACGGATTATGACGAGTACACTTACGATATTAATGGAGTTCCGTCAAACAAAATGCTGGAAAGCAAAAAGCTATTTGAAACTATAGTGGCACATCCAGTCTGTCACCAGAAGAACTTTCTTTTGATACTAAACAAATTCGACTTGTTGGAAGAGAAGATTGAACAGGTTCCTCTCACTCAGTGTGAGTGGTTTCACGACTTCAATCCAATACACAGCAGCAGCAACAGCAGCAGTAGCCGGAATCCTATAGCACCACTGCCTCAACGTGCATTCCATTATATTGCAGCAAAGTTTAAACAACAGTTCAAGGCCCTGACTGGAAATAAGTTGTATGTTTCTCGGGTTACAGGACTCGAATCAGATAGTGTTGATGAAGCACTTAGATATGGAACCGAAGTTTTGAAGTGGAATTATGAAAAGCCAAGCTTCACTACGAATGACTGGTCTGACAGCATCGAGGCTAGCTCTTTTTCGTGACATTCTTACAGCTTAGACATTAAATTTTTTAGGTAAATTCATTTTTTTTCCAATGTGCATCACTGTTATTTTAATTATACATAATGCACATAGAACCCCAGAAGACTGATTCAAACAAGGGAAAGTGATATTTTAGCACTGGAAATGGAAAATGATATTTTAGCAATTGTAATATTATTTCCCTTTAGGATTCAAATTTAGTCCTTCGTCTTTGTAGTTTATATTTCTTTTGTTCTTGCAGATTAGATTTGTTGTATAAAGAAACTAGTAGCTAGAAAGCTAGTAGACACTGGAACCTTTCTATTAACATAAAAACAGAAATTTCATACAAATACAAGCCTCTTAAATTTCATTACATACAATGAGACCAATTCTATTACACAAGTCAGTTCATTTCATGACGGTGCAAACCTGTCCATGATCAAGAAGATTGTGGATTCCGAGAGACTGTTAACATCTTTCTTAGCCTCCACCGATGACTTTAGGTCACGGAAAGAAGCATTTTTGCTTTCTTGTTGACGAGAAACTTCGCTGGACACCAGAGATCTCTTTACCTGCACTTTCTGCTTCAGTTTTATTAGCTCTCCCATGCATACGTTCAACATATCTGACATTTTCAACGATCTCTTCGATCTTTATTCTAATAAATATTTCGATATTTCTTTATATTCTTTTGCTGTTGATAATGAATACCAAGAGAAATGGCTCTATATATACACAGAGAGAGTGATTGGAAAATAATTGAAGGCAGAGAAAAATAGCATGCCAGCATACAGGTAACTTGACAAAACAGGGGTATGTCATGCTTGAGCCCAGGGATATTTAGTGGATATTCCAAGGATATATTATATAACTGTACAATATATAATGCAGTTGTACTCTGTTTGATATGTGTCCACACTTAATATGAGTGGATACCGTTAATTACAGGGTAGCCGTGTTGTAGAAAACGGGAATCGGTACTTGATCAATGATCATCGACTTTTAAAACACTGCAAAGTAATAATATATATTGGTCAACTGTAACATTTGAAAAACATGAGGATCTGAAGATTAAGTCATCAAAACTAATAAGGTTAACTTAAAGAAACAAGGCAAGGAAAAGCATAAATAGGTGCCCTGCCTGGCGTAAGAAAGGCATGCCTTCATGCTAATATTATTATTTTGTAAACCAACTCGAACATACTAAGTGTATTCTATTGTTGTTGCACAATGTTAGTTGTTTCGATTTCTGTTCATGTGTTTCAAAATGTAAATAAGACATGGAAGCAATTTTGGGGGCTGGTAAACTGTTAGTTTTCTTTAGGACACGAACTTGAACAAATTTAAATTTATATTGAATTCCAAATCTTACTATTATCTCAGCATAATTATAACCCAGAAAATACTTGCCTCCCAGGGAATAATTTAAATTCTACTAGAATGCTTACCTTTCTTTAACAGCAGCCTGAACGGAGTTTAGACATGAAAAGGTTTTTCCAGGAAGAAAAAAAGGGAGAAGTGGTTACTTAAATTTCAATCAATTACTTAACCTTGTTTTGTTTTACTATACTAATTTACTAATCCTGCTAGTGATGTTAGGTGTTTTGTTTCAAGAGTCAGATTGCAGATGGGCAATCTTACATATAAATTTCAATTTCATGGTATGTCTCAGAGTCTTGCAAGTTATATATATGTAACGTATTGTGCTAGATGAGACACCGAGTGCATTTCCATCTACCGTAACAACTGTGTTCGAGTCATTTGCTGGAAGAAATATCTCTGAGTGGAGTCATTATCTTACATTTCTCTAGCAGGACAGCAACCTTCTCTTATATTGTGACCACCTTGATATCCTTTGCTCTTGTCTTGACTTTGAGGCATACTGTTATACGTCAGTTCCCCTTTTCCCGAAATTACAGTGAACGTCGTTGGTAATAAGTTACTTTTCCTTGTCATTGATTGAGTTTTCTATCAAAAATAGTTGTCCCTTTGGCCTCTGAGAATGCTATAGTGCTACTGATGTCATGATAATGATTTAATGCTGCTGACTATACAATAATAAATCATACACCGTTACTGGCTAGTATAGAAAGTCAGAAAGAAGGCGCAAGAGAGAAAATAGAACATAAATTGAAAATGAATTAAGAGAGGGAAGAGGGGAACACAACTGAACAAGAACAATGATAAGAAGAAACAAGAGATGTCGTAGAGAGAGAAGTGTGTTTCAGTGAAGTTGCACTGAAGTTAACCTTCTGTCGCGAACTGATACATGGGGTAAATTTTTTAACCGGGATGGCGACCAAGTACGTTGATTACTTTCCTTATTCCGAAGCTAGGAACTAGGAAGCCATGCTGTCGCCATGGCAGTACAATAATTAGCAGCAAAGCTCTTGCTGCTATATTGCTCTAATTTATAGTAAATTTAAAACTACTTGAACATATTTTTTTTTCATTAAATAGCATAACCAACTGATTTATTATTCTTGTAGATATGGATGATAAAGCACAACTACACTTATTGCCAAGTGAGTTGTCACAATAGTAATTCACTAGTGCATCTAGTATGGAGACTGCCTCCGTGGCTTCAGGAGTACATGTATAACTTGCAATTGAACTCTTTGCTTCATACATAGAGAGGAGGCAAGCGCTGCCTGAAGGTAACTTCCAGCGGAGTCGCTTTTAGGTTAGTAAATCCTGCACTTTCAGTCATATCGATAGGCACATTTTGAAACAGTTCCCAGCTCAAACCTATGAAGCAACTGGGCCAGTGTCAAGTAATAAGAAAATAGAATGTATGCAAGATAGCTTATGCAGATGAGGAAAAACAGAGAGGATGTGATATTGCTTCTTGAATCAAATAGTAGCAACAAAATAAACCACATAAAGATCACCCTGAGACACTGGTGTCCTTATATCTTGATCATTACAAACAACTGAGAATGAAAGA
>PHNY01050457.1:36628-47995 GCA_003724115.2 Anethum foeniculum
AATAGTGTTGTCTCTAGGGCACAAATACTAACACTTATAACCTGTGCGAAGGACAGGCGAGCTTAGTCTTGTTTTTTTATTTTTTATATATAATATATATTGACATTTATATACTATAAATTATAAATATGCAGTCAGTTTGTTAGACCTCTTTTTGTTAAATCTGTGAGCTGTATTTATTTTAAAATTATTTTAATTTATTTTTTTTAACACCTCAATGTCTTCTAAGATGTTTATTTTTGCATTAGAAATGATTTTTGAAAAAGATGGTTACGAAGAAATCGATGTTGAGAGAATTCAAATTTGTGGTTTTGGTTGGATAGCCTAAATAGAGAATATTATATAATATTATAAATATTAATAGTTATTTATTTAATTACATTTATTGTTTAGAACTAACAATATAAATTCTAAATTTTAATATCGCTGTTGATAGGATTCGAACTTGTTTTTTTGGTTGCATAGCCTAAATAAAGGAATATTTTTAATATTGTTGTTGTGAGGATTCGAACCTTAATCTTTTCGTAAATAGCATAAATAGAGAATATTCTTTAGTATAGATCTAACGGCTGTGATTTATTTACTCAAGATCTAACGGTCACTATTCTTTCTATGGTTGACCCAAACTACCAATAATTATACCATGTTTTGCTTATTATAGTTTTGTGAACCACGGGCGAGCTTAGTCTTGTTTTTTAATTTTTTGTATATAATATATATTGACATTTATATACTATAAATTATGAATATGCAGTTAGTTTGTTAGACCTCTTTTTGTTAAACTTGTGAGCTGTATTTATTTTAAATTTTTTTTTTCAACACCTCAATGTCTTCTAAGATGTTTATTTTTGTATTAGAAATGATTTTGGAAAAAGATGGTAACGAAGAAATCGATGTTGAGAGAATTCGAATTTGTGTTTTTGGTTGGATAGCCTAAATAGAGAATATTATATAATATTATAAATATTAATAGTTATTTATTTAGTTACATTTATTGTTTAGAACTAACAATATAAATTCTAAATTTTAATATCACTGGTGAGAGAATTCGAACTTGTTTTTTTGGTTATATAGCCTAAATAAAGAATATTTTTAATATTGTTGCTGTGAGGATTCGAACCTTGATCTTTTGGTAAATAGCATAAATAGATAATATTCTTTAGTATAGATCTAACGACTGTGATTTATTTACTTAAGATCAAACGGTCACTATTCTTTTTATGGTTGACCCAAACTACCAACAATTATACCATGTTTTACTTATTATAGTTTAGTATATATTACATTTATTGTTTAGAACTAACAATATAAATTTTAAATTTTAATATCGTTATTGAGAGGATTCGAACTTGTTTTTTTTGGGTGCGTAGCCTAAATAAAGAATATTTTTAATATTGTTTTTGTGAGGATTCGAACCTTGATCTTTTGGTAAATAGCATAAATAGAGAATATTTTTTAGTATAGATCTAACGTCTGTGATTTATTTACTCAAGATCTAACAGTCACTATTCTTTCTATGGTTGACCCAAACTACGATCAGCAACTGAACAACTGTGTCGCGCTAAGTAATGTGCAACCTTATTCGCCAGATCATTTTACAAAGCTAAACGTAATGTTTTTATCCTTGAAGCTTGCTAATAGTCTTTGACAGTCGTTGATCACCTCTCCTAAGTATGAATAACTGAAGAAAGAGCTCTGAATGGCTTGTACTATTGCTAAGCAATCCGATTCAATCTGAACTCGTGAGAGCCCAGAATCTTTAACCCAGATGAGGGCCTCCAAAATACCAACTGCTTCTGGGAATTCTGGGCTGGGAACACCTTTTTTACACTTTGACCTGGCTTCTATCAATCTCCCTTCATGATCACGAACCACAAAAGCATGACTGAAATAATTTGTCTCCTCAAAGATTGCAGCATCACTGTTAATCTTTACACTATTGTCTGAGGGTAAACACCAATGTTCTACACCATCTTCTTGAGTAATGTAACCCAAGAAATGATCGAAGCTTCGATCTTGAACATTTTTCCACTGTGTAAGGACAGAGAAAGCAGTGTTAACTACCTGCAGCGGTTCCAAACTATGTTGATTCCAGATTAAGTCATTCCTATTCTTCCAGAGCATCCAACAGACCATAACGATGGCAGACGCCACCTCTCAATGCATTGTTTAAAAACCAAGTTGTGTCATTCGATGAAGTTGTCATAAGCACATGTTGGCCACGGTAAGCCTGAGCTCTCCCAACTTGAAACGGCGACAGGACATGATAACATGATGTGTAGAATTGACTCAGCATAATTGTTGCACACCGGACAAAATTCGTTCACCTGAACTCTCCTGGTTATAAGACTGTCTTTAGTTGGTAGACAGTTATTTGCAGCTCGCCATAAATTTTTTTTAATTTTGGTGGAATTTTCAGATTCCAGAGTTTTCGCTAAAAAACCAGAGTTAGAAGCTGTGTTTATCAAACTCTTCCCCTCTTAGATCAGTAAATAGGCACTCTTGACAGAGTAAAAGCCCATTTTTGCCTTTCTCCAAAACCATGCATCATTCACCGATTTGTTCACTGGGATAGAAAGAATTATATTGGCATCCCTTTCGTTGAAAACGTCCATGGTTAAGTCAATATCCCAGTTGTTATTATCCATATCTATCAAACACGTCACCTTTTGATCTTTCAACGCTTCATTGCTAGTTGTCATAAAAGCACCAGAATTATCGGGTAACCAGGGATCATTCAGAATGCTGATAGAAAGACTGTTCCCTACCCTGCAACCTAGTCCTCGCTTGACAATGTCCTGAGATTCCAATACACTACGCGAAACAAGCTGGGGCTGCTTCCAATCTTTGCTGTAAGGAAAGACCCTTGAGAAAAGTAACGAGCTTTGTATACTATACTCACCAATTAATCTGGGTATTTGATTAGTCTCCACACTTGTTTTCCTAAAAGAGAAATGTTAAATTCTCTTATACTCCTGAACCCCATGCCTCCTTCTGATTTACGCTTACACATTTTATCCCATCTTTGCCAGTGGATGCCCCTTTCCTTCTTTGAATTTGTTCGCCACCATAATTTGGACATCAAGCTTTCCAGATACTAGAACAAACTTAATGGTAACGAAAACACACTCATGGCGTAATTAAGAAGTGACTAAGCAACAGTTTTCAGCAAAATTTCCTTTCATGCTTTTGACAAAGTTTTCTTGTCCCACCCTTCGATTCGTTTCTGCATTTTTACCTTTAGATAAGCAAATGCTGCAGTTTTATTTTTCAATATAACATTTGGAAGGCCCAAGTAGAAGGTCAGATCACTTGCTTCTTGAAAACCCAGCTGCTAACAAAGCTCGTTCTTCAAGTAGAGAGGAGTGTTTTTACTAAAGAAGACTTGAGATTTATCAACATTGATTTGTTGACCAGAAGCACGCTCGAAAATATTTATAAGGTGTAAAATATTTGCAGCTGAATCTGTAGAGGCTTTGCAGAATATATAAGAATCATCTGCGAAAAATATATGAGATATAGAGGGAGCTGACCTTGCCACTTTGATTCCTTTAATCGGTTTTCTCCTTTCAAAATCATTGATAAGAGCTGTAAGGCCTTCTATGCATATTAAAAACAAGTAAGATGACAAGGGATCTCCTTGTCTGAGACCCCGTTCCGGAGGGAAGGAGTCAAATGTCTTACCTGCATGAGAAATCTTATAGTTGACACTAGAGACGCAGCTCATAAATAAATGAATAATATGCTGATCAAAACCCATCTTTTCCATCATCACTTTTAAAAAACTCCATTCCACTCTGTCATAGGCTTTGGACATGTCCAACTTTAAGGCCATCCAATAATCTTTCCATTTTATTTTACGCATATAATGCATAACTTCGAAGGCGGTCATAACATTATCGAAAATTAGCCTACCAGGTATGAAAGCGCTCTGGGAATCAGATATAATATGATCAATGATAAGCTTTAACCTGTTTTCCAAGACTTTGGATATGACCTTATAAACTACATTGCATAACGATATGGGACGAATGTCTGTCATTAGATCTGGATTGGATTTTTTCAGAATCAAAGCTATATTAGTCTCTTGCAGCTGAAAATCAACGACCCCAGATTGAAAGAACTGTTGTACCATTGAAACCAAGTCTGCCTTCAAGATTCTCCAACACTTTTGATAAAATCCCGGGCTCATTCCGTCCGGCCCGGGAGATTTGTCAGGGTGCATGTCAAATAGAGCTTGTTTAACTTCTATCTCCTCAATTTCGAACAACAATTTGTCATTCTGAGCACTAGTAACTCTAGTCGATACACATCTTATAACTTCACCCCATTCAGCTTGAGTAGACTTAAACAACTGAACAAAATAGTTTATCATTACTTGCTCTATCCCATTGTTCCAGCCCACTTTGTTTCCTGAGCTGTCCTGAAGAAAAATGATCTGATTTTCTTTCCTTCTCAACTTCGTGGTACTATGAAAGAATTTACTGTTTCTATCACCTTCTTGGAGCCACAATTGTTTAGAGCGTTGCCGCCAAAACACTTAATTCTGCACATATACTTCCGTTAGTTTCTTTCTTTCCTCTAACGTAAGTTTTACTGAAAAAATCATCTCTTCTCCCCTTGAAAGATTTTAATGTTCGTTTGATTCTGCTTAATCATTCCTTGAAGTTGCTTGTTATTTCCTTACCCCGGGCAGACAAAATCTCTTAGCACTGAGACAGCTTTTGGTAAAACGAGCCTGCACTGCTACTCCAAACATCTTCAACTAGATGATAACACATAGGCTCCCTGAGCCATGCGTTTTCAAAACAAAACGCTTTTACAGAGTGCACATTGATTCCAACATTAGGTTCTAGAAATAAAGGACAATGATCTGAAGTGGTTACCTCCAAATTGGTGAGTTTTGCTTCAAAAAACAGATCTTGAAAACCTTGGTTGAACAACGCTCGGTCTAGTCGTACTTCGATGTGACAAGAAGTCCCTAGACCTCGTTCTCAGATGTACGGATAACCAATTAACTCCATATCTTTTAAATCACAATCGTTGAGGGTATCTTGGAAACCTTGTATCAGATGGTTAGGATAAGGTCTACCACCTTTTTTGTCTTGTTGAGATAGAACATTGTTCATATCTCCTATCAAACACCAAGGGAGGGTATTGTTTGCTGCTAAATTTCTTAGAAGACACCACTTTTCCATTCGTTTAGATCGATCAGGTTCACCATATATGCCAGTAAGCCTATATTTTGCCCCTGCTTTTGTTGAAATCTCTACGTCTACATGATTTTTCCTAAACATTTTCAAGGTCACCTCATCCTTATTTATCCACATAAATACTAGACCCCCACTATGTCCAATTGGTTCAATCTCCAACAAACCTTCAAAACCTATCAACGCTCTTACTCTTTCTAATAATCCTTTTGTGCAAATCGTTTCACTTAAGAAACAAAGTCGGGTTTCTTTTGGAGAACCATCTTCTTAAGGAATTGTAAGGCTCACGGGGTCCCAAGCCCATGGCAATTCCAACTTATGACACTCATAATGCTAGGAGAGCACCTCCCTTGGTACCCGCCTCTAATATGTTTTTTAAAATTGAGTTGCTGTGTAGGCTTTCCTGTTCAAACCCCATTTGCACGTCCTTTGTCGAGTCCAAAACTATTTCTGAATTTAAGCCCAATTGTTGATCCAAGCCCACATTTTCCTCTATCCTTCTTTTTTTAGTTTCAATAATTTATATTTCCTTTCTAATGTCATTATCTGTCATAATTATTGCCTCCTGATTCTAGGTTTCCTTTATCCCACTTATCCCACTTTTTTTGAAATTTTTGAAAACCTCATCTCCATAATTCCCTCCTCAGCGAACTGTCTACTGATTTTTTGGAGTGAAAATAGGATCTTGATTGCTACCTCCTTCTCCAAACTGCTCCTGCACATTCCGATCTCCTCATTCGAAGCCCGACCGCAGCCAATTTGCTCCTATAGGTTTGACTTGTCTTTTGAAAGGGGCTCTCATCCAAGGACCATAGGGCCTAGCAAGTTCAGCTTCCGGAGTTGTGAATAATCGACTACATAATTTATCTGAATGCCCCATTGTGCCACAAATAAAGCAAAAGATAAGAACATTTTCATACTTAAAATTGATCCAATACCATTCTTCTGCAGCTTTTTTGAGTTTCATTTTACGTTTCAAAGGCTTGTTCACATCAATGGTGACACGAACTCTAAAATAGTCTCTCCAAACACCTGCAAAGTTACTAGGACATGATCTCACAAACTTGCCTATAGTGTTTCCGATTTCTTTAATGATCTTCTCTGACATGAAACCAATTTTAAGATCGTAGACTTGCACCCATAACTCTATAATATTTAGATCCACATTACGAGGGTTTTGACCTTCTCTTAGCCTACTCATTATCAAAGCTCTTCTATTGAACGACCATGGACACCCCTCCATAACTCGCTTCACATCCACCTCGTGGTAAAATTGAAATAAATATAGCTTTGTCTCTAACTCCTTCAAATATATGCCCATACATGGCTTCCACAGTGCAACCATTGTTTGTTGCATTGCTGGAAAATCTACTCTCCCCTCCGTTATGAATCTTGCTACAACACACAGTTTTGGATCGAAACCATTGATGGATTGATTACTGTCTGCCAAAACCTCTATATCAAGCGTTATGCCACCGTCTTCTTCCTCTTCAAGCGAGATGTTGTCCATAGCGTACTCAAGATTTTTAATTGCTTTCATACTGACAATACTTACAAAAATGACAAAACTTAACAAACCATGTCACAGAGACAAGACGATTATTTCAATGCCGCTCAAGAACAATTCTTACTAACAAAACTATGTAAAAAAACAAACACATTCAGACCGGTAGAGTTTAGAATTTGAGAAAAAACGATTCTTTTACTTACAGTGTCATTAACTTGAATGAGTTAATTTTTGATTATTTTGATTTAGACAATATTCGATTTAGTTTGGTTCTAATTTTAATTCTACATTTTTTAAATCAGGTACGACTTGGATCGAATCGGGTCACAGCAATTTTAGTTCGTTCAAATTCAGATTAAAATCACATAAATTGAATTAAATTCAAGTTGTATTAAATTCGTCTAGATTCTTTTAAATTTCTCTTATTTCAAGTATGATTTTGTTTGGATCTAGAAAAATAGGAACCAGATTAAATTTAAAATATTGTCCAAGAGTAAGTTCAACCATTATTTTAAATTAAATTTTAAGAAATATGATTAAAAAAAATGTGCTTCAATAATCTCTAAGTCATTTCTTAAATTATTAATAACATCACTTCGCTAACTTATTTTTAAGTAGTATCCTTCTCCTTTTTAGGGATCTCTTAGTCAATATTTCCTACAAAATATGAGACATTTTTCTCAATCTTAAATTTAATTGAAATAATTTTTTTTTTACTATCAAAATATTAAATAAGAAAGGTATATAAAGTGTATTACTGGATTTGCTCTAAACTATAAATTTTAAAAAAACAGTTTGTCGAAAATAATGTAGAAGACGCTAATCACCAAATCTCACATAAAATGTAGTACAGTTGTATATTTTTTAAGTTTCTTTTTAAAAAATTTAGTAACATAGACATATTTGTAACCTCTTAAGTCTTGATTGATAGGTAAGAATACGGGTGATAATTATTTCTATCACAATTTGAATAAAAATGATTTACAATATCATAATTTTAAAAATGATTTTTTGTATCACATAAAGATGCATATTTTATATGCATTTTTACAAATGCATTTTTAACTTTCGTTTATATCAATTTTGAAACTTTTTTTAAAAAATAAAAAAGCAAAAGAAATTTGTTTACGATAACGTAGCTTTAAGATGCTTGTATCCTGTAAACGTAATTATATTTTACATGTATATGCTTGAAATGCATCAGAAGAATGCGTTGCCCAATTTATTTTGCATGTATATGCTTGAAACGCATCAGAAGAATGCGTTGCCTAATTCCCCGGCCCAAACGAAAAAGCACCGTTGTGATAATAAGGGCCATTTTTATGAAAGGAAAATCAATTTTTTTTATCACTTAACTATTTATTCCTTTAGTACCTACCACTCAAGTTACATTTTAATTTTTTTTATCACTGACGTCATTTTTGTATTGAATTGTAACCCATTCCGTTAAGTTTGAAGAGTACAAACGGAAAAAGAAGAACATGTTGCCGAAGTTTGGGTAGTCCGGTCACCGACCACTGGTCCAACCGCTCTCCGGCCAAGCCTAATTTATGGTCAAATCGGCTCAGTTTCATGTGATTTGCAGACCAAATCACTCTATACAAACTCAACAACTCATATTTAGTAACAACAATCACAACCAAACTGCTTCTCGACGATTCTGTCAAGTTCAACAAAAAAAATTCGGCGAGTTCAAAATCCGGCATTACTAAAATTGAACCAAAACTCAATAAAACTTAATACATATGAACCAAAATACTCCTACAAAGCTATTACACTAATACATATGAATCAAAATTGAAAATTTACCCAAATCAATCTTTGTTGATGAAATCATGTAAAGGGTTTCACAATGATCGATTTGGTTACTTAAACTCCGAATTTGAACTCCAAATTCACCTTCAAATTCGAGTTTGATCTTCAAAAACATCAAGAACACTTGAGCGCTTTTTTAAAATACGGGTCGGATAATATCTTATAGGTGGTTATGAACCATAAGCAATCAACTTCAACGTTTTTTAGACAAAATTAATGGAATGGTCTATAATGAAAAAAAAAAATATAACGTCAGTGCCGACAAAAATAAAATATTCAGTTTAGTGGTAGGTTTCTAATAAGTATAATAGTTGAGTGATAAAAAAATCCATTTTCCCTTTTATGAATTATGTTATTTTTGAGCATTTTTTAAAAAAAGTGAGAAGGTTCTTTACTCTAACACCATTAAAAGAAATCAAACCAAACATACCCGGTATATCCCGTTTAAAGCAGGGTCTGAGGAGGGTAAAATGTACGCAGATCATGCCCCTACTCCGAAAAGTAGATAGGCTGTTTCCATGAAGACCCCCGACTTAGTGTAAGACAAATATATTAAGTGATAAACATACAACATACAAACTAAGTAGCAACTTTGAAGAAATGAAATTCGTAAGGGATAATAAATTTTATTGTCACTCAACTATTTACATTTTTAAAATCTACCACTGAACTATAAGATATATTTTTATAATCACCAACATTAGATTTGAATTTCCTTATTACCATTTCCGTTAAGATGTCGTTATCTTGATGACATACCTCTCTTTTCTCTCTCTTGTTCTTCATCTCCACACCAAATTAAAGTTTCGTTCTATATGATTTTGGAGTCTAAATAGCAAGTTCAGGTAACAAAACTCCTTTCCTCTCAATCCTCTACTTCCCAACACCCATAAAATTCCGTTTCAATCAGATTTGAATTCGAAGGTAAACTAGGGTTTTTTAATTCGGAAAGAGTTTGATGTTTTTATTCGCATAGATGTATAAATCATGAGTTTGAGAGTCGATTGAGGGTGAAAACCCTAATTTCTGGACATGAAAGTAGACATGATAAAACTATTGATTTGTAGAGGCACATACACCCTAACGGCAAGAAGTCAAATTTGACAGAATGGATATAATCCAATACCAAAGTGATGTTACTGACTAAAAAAAGAAACTATTTGTTGAGTGGTGGGTTTCTAAAAGAATAAATAATTGAGTAATAATAAAATTCGTTTTCCCAATTCGTAACAGGACCATACCTGAATAATGTACAATACTTAAATAAACAACCCGTTTATCACTTCTCCAGTCCAAGGTTTAGAGAATGTTAAAGTGAGTGCTCTGATGGCTATGGATCATAGGGGGTGGGACGAGGAAATTTTGAGTGATCTGTTTAATACACGTGATCAACAATGTATCAGGCGAATAAATCTATCAGAAAATAGTGTGGGGGATGAAGTGTATTGGGGAAAGGAGGTGTCAGGGCATTACTCGGTTCGAAGTTCGTACAGGCTTCTCCAACAGCAAAAGAATTTATGGAGGCAAGAAGACCAGAACAGTACGTGGAGAAAGACATGGCGTATTAAAGCACCTCCAAAGGTCTTAAATTTTATGTGGAGAGCTCTTTCAAATTGTTTGCCAACTATGATGATGTTAACGCAGAAACATGTTCCTGTTAATTCTATTTGTCAAGTTTGCAGGGCTGGTGATGAAACGGTGGAACACATTCTTTGTCATTGCCCGTTAGCAAACCAATGCTGGCAACGGTTGCTACCTCAAATCACAGCAACCGAGAATCTCAGTTTTTTCCAATGGTGGCAGAGGGTTTTGGAGGTCTGTGACAACAAGAAAATAGCAGAAGTGGCCTCAACTTGTTGGTCGTTGTGGAAAGCTAGAAACGATTTTGTGTGGAATAAGAACTATACTCTATTGAATGTTGTTATTGCAAAAGCTAGACAATTTCTTCTACAATGGAATTTAGCCCAAAAGAACAAACAACCATCTCGTTATCCTAATTTTGTTGAAGGTGACGGAAAGGAGCTTTGGGTTGCACCACAGTCTGAATATATGAAGATATCGGCGGATGCAGCAACTTTTTCTGAGTATAATGCTTCTAGTTTGGGGTTTGTTGCAAGAGATGATTAGGGTGCTCTTGTGCAGGCACGAACTCAGTATCTCCCGGGGAGGACTTCGGTTACGATGGCTGAAGCTTTGGCAATTAAAGAAGCTCTTAGCTGGATCAAAAGCAGTGGCTGGAGGAAAGTGGTGGTTGAGTCGGATTGTTTGACGGCTATCCAGGCAATTCGGAGCAATATCACGATGGTGTCTCCTCTTGGGCAAGTTATTCAAGCTTGTCGTAACATGTTGATGGAACTTAACACAGTATCTCTGTTTTTCGTTAAACGATCTGCTAATATGGTGGCGCACGAATTAGCTCGTTTGTCATATTCTTTCCCATATCGAGTTTTTGATAGGATTTCTATACCTATTGAAGTTCAGAATGTATTGAGAAGTGATTGGAGTTTTAATAAAATTTCATTGTTTGTCAAAAAAAAAATAGATTTATATGGAAAACATATAAATCTATTCCGTCTCATGAGAACAAGAAGATAGCATTAGGTTGTAAAGTTTTTTCCATATTTATTTATTTATTTTATATGAACAATGTACAATACTTAAATCTATTTAAGAATAATTAATAGTTGTTCATTTGAATAACATTTGAATAGATTTATCTATACTATACTATAATAACCGGAATAGGGTATAATTTGGTTCAACCTCTATTTTGGTTATCCCCTATTTTGGTTATTCCCTCTCACAACCGTCGGATCTTCTTAATCAGATGATCAG
>PHNY01050457.1:48723-62833 GCA_003724115.2 Anethum foeniculum
ATGCACGGGCTGTAAGCTAGTATGCATAAAGACAGAACACATACTTAAATGAACAATTAATACTCATGAACAAGAACAATTTGTAGGACGTACCTACAAGAAGATTAACATTTGAATAGATTTATATGCATGGAGACAGAACACATACTTAAATAAATAAATAAATATGGAAAAAACTTTACAAACCTAATGCGATGATAGCATCAAATATGATAGTTCAATATCATCCCGGAGGAACTGCGAATACGGTAGCTAAACAGAAGACGCTGCCTACAACTATTAAATGTTGAACCATTTATATGGTATGTCTGTCTCATGTTAACTTTTTGATTCGGTGATTTTTCTTGTATTATGTTCATTGCCATCTTGGAATATTTCGGCAACATATGTGAACAATCTTCCTTTGTTTTACCCCTTGGGTCATTGAATGGTTAGGTTAAAACATTTTTGTAAGCATCTTGTACCCATTTTAAAACTGTATTGAAGTACTGTACCATATTCTGCTTTTCATATATGGTTTCTTGTATTACTGAAAAAATGGCTGCACTGTATCTTTAGAACTGTACTTTGAAAATACATGATAAACTGTCTGATCTCTTAATCTATTCGCTGCATAGCGATAATGTATTGATTTCGATAAACATGCAAATCCCCTTATCTCCTCCAAAGGACCTTAAGTAGTTTGAACTCCATCCATGTGTGGGTTAATAATCTGACTACCTAATTAGCCCGGAAACAATTTTGATTTAGGCAGTTTTGGCTGACAGCAACAAGCAATATATGTAGCAGAGTCCATAAAATCAGTTATCTGTCTTAGTACAAGGGCGGGTATTCATCATTTCAATCCATTAAACTTTTCACAATTTTTCCGGGGGTTTACATATCGCTTTTCTACTTAGCCTGGCCTCTTGTTTTGCCAATTCAGTTTTAGGAATATCAAAGTTCAATCTTTTTCGTGGTTGCCAAGTTTTGCCCATCTTTGATGCATACGGTGAAGTATGTTCTGCCGACACATAATGGCACTGAAGCTAAATATTTTTTAGAACACTACCATCAAATGCTTGTTTACGTGTCTTTGAATGTTACTAAGGGCGGATTCATGTAGGGGTCAAGGGGGACACGTTCCCACGAAAACAATAATTAATGGTTTTTTATTAAAATTTTAAGGTATAAATATGTATATTTTATAAAGGGCGCTCACTAAGAAAGGTTAACTGTCCCTATAATGCTAGTAAATCTTTCACAATTTGAGTTATATTTAGTTTTATTTATAGTTGTATTATCATAAATTGGAGATTAAATGGTTGAAATACTAATTTTTAGCACTTAAATATCAAAAAAATTCAAAAAGTCTAGTAAAAATGACAAAAAAAAAAAAAAAAAAAAAATTGGACCACCGACTTGTAACATACTCACTTAAGTACATGGTGCCCCCAGAGAAGTCGGACTCTGGATCAGCCACCGAATCCGCCACTGAATGTTACAGTCTACCAAAATGCTAGGAAGGACAGAGTCTGATGTCCATCATACAGAAAACTTATTAAGTTCAGTTGGACAGAGACTTCGAAGCTTCTATTGCAGCGGTATGACAAAATACATCAGTATGGATAAGAGTGATAAACGTGTGGGTACTCAGATGAACTGGAATCTGTTGTGACCATCCTTTCCATAGGGGTCTGTCCTTAAATCTAGAATATGTAAAAAATTTCGCATGGTTCAGTCTCAAATTGAAGGAAGTGGTGCAGACAGTATCGTGGTAGCAATTTTCAACATATTATATACCAACCACTCTTCTCCCAGCTCTTTCAACTTACCGAACTCCAGTCATAAACCCATTTCTCTTTCCCAATTTCCTTCGCTTTGCTTCATACAGATGATATAATGGGGTCACCTCTTTCTCACGTAACCATAGCAGTCATGGATGAAAGATACAATAGGTGCTATACTCAACAGCATGAAACCATGACAGCTGTTGAATCCGAAGCACTATCTAAACACATAATATAATACAACACAACATTTGATGATTTTGCTGATGATGCTCCAATGCTCAAAAAAATTGGCATACTATAGTAGATCTGATGAGAAAGGAATCCAACTCCTCAAGCTACATTGCCTTCCAACCTCGTGCTGCCTTATCCAGGGCTAACAAAGAACTCCAACTATGGAAGATTTTCTAAAAGAAAATGGCTTCTCTATGGAGGATTACAATCCTTTCAAAGTTAATAAAGAACTAGTGTGTGCCCCTGTTGTTGATGATAATGGCTTCTTAAAAGGAGTGTTCACTCTTAACAAGGAATTTCAACTTTAGAACTCATCTTCTTCAATTCTTTCCACCTCCAGAAATCCCCCTTCCACTAGCAGAATTCTCCCTACGTCCATACCAGTCCAGTCTCTAAAGGGAAGAAAGAGAAAACTCGACTAATTATAAAGGGTGACAACTTAAAAGAATATGGAGTGTGCACATGTTACTGAGTGTGTGAAAATGTTATTAAGAAAGAGTGGTCAATTTTAACAATATACAATTTATGCAAGGGGGGTAATTTAGTATCAAATACAATATAGGGTATGCAAATATCAGCTAACGTTACTAGTTTCATTATTACTCCCCTAAATACGTACTTAGGGGCATTTTTCTTTAATTTTATTTATTAACAATATTAGAGAACAGCCACACTTAGTGCTAAGTAAATTGTCACAACTCACAAAAGTAATACACTTCTACATCATCTGGTGTGGACTCTGTCTTCGTACCTTCAGCTAAACATGCAGAAGCACTTGTACATTAAATCTCTGCTTCATACATAGAGAGAAGGAGCCAGCCGAGGCCTGATGGTAACTTCCAGGGGTGTTGCTTTTGGGTTGGTGAGTCCTGGACCTTCAGTCATATCAATAGGCAAGTCTGAAACAGTTCCTAGCTCAAACCCATGAAGCAACTGAGCCAGCGTCAAGTGCAGAACCTGGAGTGCAAGTGTGATGCCAGGGCATACCCTCCTTCCCGATCCAAATGGTATCAATTCAAAATTCTGCCCCCACATTTCAACATCAACATGTTTTTCGATAAACCTTTCAGGTTGGAATTCTAGGGGATCAGACCAAATGCTAGGGTCACGTTGCAACTTCCAGAGGTTTACAAATAAGCGTGTGCCAGCTGGAATGTGGAAGCCTGCCACAGTGCAATCTTCCGTTGCTTCACGAGGTGGATTAAGTGGTGCAGCTGGGTATAATCTTAATGTTTCCTTGACAATGGCTCGCAAGTAAGTTAGATTCTTCAAATCTAAAAGATTTACTTGGCGATCTCTTCCAACATGTTTTTCCAATTCATCTTGAACTTTTTCTAGTACGTGGCGGTTGTTTAGTAGCAAGGAGACTGCCCATGTAAGCGTGACCAATGCTGTGTCATATCCACCTATGAGAAGACTCTGCAAAGAGCAGTCCAATGGTACAACTAATATCTTAGTGAAAACTTGCTCTACTGCCTAAAATGAGCTGTTAAAATTATATATTTAATTGCAGTTGGTTGATAGTCACATGAACATTTCATACATAACAAATCACTTGAAGAAATTTCTTTTGGTTAGGGCACATAATAAACTAATATATGCTCTTATGTAACTAAAGATAATAACTGTGTAAAATCTTAGAACATGTTAAAACTTATGTAACATGTTCCTTTATTAGTTATTGCATTTAAGTCTAGAAGTTAATATAAAATTTGATAAATTACCGTTGCCTTTTTAGTTGGATGTGTTGGGCTTAGACTTACCAGGCAACTGGCCTTTATGGCTGTATCGGAAATCTGAGCATCTGGATTAGATTCCATAAAAGACAGCATAACATGCATAAAGTCTTGCTCTGATTCATTTATGCATGAAATTTTCCGTTTCTGGTGATGCTCCTTTATCCAGCCCTCAAGTACATAATCCATATCTTTTGCGGTCTTCTTCATTTTTCCCTTGTATCCAGTTAGTGAATCTATCCAACCAAACAGGGGAACTGCATCAGAAACCATAAACAATCCTAACAGATGCATGAAATCCTCTGAGGCTGTCTGAAATCGTCTTGACTCCTCATTTTCGTGTCCACCATTTCCAAAATAACGCTTTCCTGCCACCATTCTCACTACTATATTCGTTGTTAGGTCTCGAAATCTTTCCGTCAGTTCGACTACAGGCATGCTTCTTTCTCCTTTGCTTTTCCATACCTCATAAAGCCCTTTGATAAATAGATTGACTTCTGATTCAGGAATATGCTTGAGTTGATCAAGTCTGCGGTTGGATAAGAGCTCAACCATCACTAGCTTACGTATACTACGCCACTTTGGGCCATTAGGAAGAAATCCAAACATAGCATGATCATATCCAATGATCTTCACAGCTAAAGATTTTGGACGGTTAGAGAAGACTTTGTCCCGATCTGTAAAACATTCTCTTGCAACTTCCCAGCTACTTACCACAAGAGTTTTGTGACTTCCTAGTTGTAATGAAAAGATAGGTCCAAGTTTATCTGCCATGTCTCCAAATAAATGATGCAACAGCTTGTTGGCTCCTAGAAGAGGAAGGTGACCGATAATTGGCCATGCCCCAGCAGGTTCTGGGGGAGCGTAGTTGCTCTTGTTGCTTTTCGCGTGGATACTGAAGATCCTCCATAGAACAGTAACGAGAAGAATTAGGCCACACAGTACTATGACTTGAGGTGGATTGCTGAATTCCATTTCCTTGTATTGTAGATCTTTGTAAAATTTATAAAAAGTGATCCTGAAAGATTGTATGTGATCTTCTAGATTACAAGCAAAGATATCTAGACTTTCGCCAATAATTGATGAGCTTATCTTTCTAATGTTGTCCTTATTCTACTTCTATTATATGGCACTGACTTTACTACGTATGTTCCTATTGCAAACATCACAGTCCAATTTGGCATAATTTGACCTGAGCTACACGGCAAATTTCAAAACCCTTTCTTGTGATCTGCTTGATTTTCAAGTTAGAGTGAGGTATATGATTATTATCCTGACTGACTTCCCACCAGGGTTATGACCGTTCACTCGTTTCACTGGACGCCTTACCATTAATTCATTTTTTTTTTCAAAATTTGTATATAAACTTCTTTCAACCATGTGTTTCTAGTTACCAGGTGCCACAATATATTTATGAATCCATATGATATTGGTATTGGGTTTTAATTTTCGAATCTTTCTAATATTTAAAAAACATTTGAGGTTTCTGCGGAACCAGCATCTTGAAGTACAATTCTATACATCGCTCCCCTATTTTTTAGACACGTGACTATAAGTTCTTCTCGTTACGTTCATGATTCTATATTCTTAGTTGAGTACAAAATTTAATGTGAAGTTCCTTAATCTGAGTATCAAAATATGAAGCACATTTCCAGAGCAACTTATACCATTACATAAGTTTACTGCTGGAGATTATATCTATCGACCAACCTGGTCTGTCAGGGACAACATATACTCGTAAACTGTTCTTTTATTGCCTTTGTCATGCAGCTTAGTTACGCAGGATTTCCACTCGTTTCATGTAATTCCAGAGGCGGACAGTTTCTTTAATTGCTTCGTGTTGCATTGATAGTGGATTAACATTTGAATTTTGCATTGCATTGTAATCCTAAGCTATACCTTTGTGTTCCAATAAACAGTTAATCTGTTCTTAACCACCACCTCTCCTTCATTGTCAGGTTGCATAAGAATTGTTGTAAATGGCTTTGTGATTTGTTACTACTCGTGATTTGTTAATGCTAATAATCACATAACCTTAAAAGGCCCCAGTTTTATAAAGTTTATGTGTTGCATTTAAAACAATAAATCAACCAACCAATCATAATCTTAGTATTGAATAATTTTACTATTTAGCTCTTACAATAGAAGCTCTTGGTAGCAGCCAGAAATATTGGGCGTCTCGAGAGCATCTGTTTGTCTTCGGGTTATGTAGAGCATCCATTCTTTAACAGCTCAGCTAAAAGAAACTGTTTTGAAGTATTGTGGAATATGTTTTGGCTTTAAATCTGGCTTGGAGTGTTTTTCAATGAAGAAGACTATAATTTTTATTGGCTGTTTAAACAGACTTGCACGCCTATGCACTAGCACACTTATAATGCCTTCAAAAAGTCTTAAACCCTCAACCTTTTTGTAGAGGTGTGAGGGAGACACAGCTAGAGTAAGAACTTCCTGGTAAAGAAGACCTTATTCATGTTATTATCCATTATAAAAATACAGCATTGGTAGCTTCATGGGAGTAATCACTCCGAAAGATGATGTTTACTGTGCTGTAGATAGATTGCAGGAGGCAGTCGTGGAGTGAGTGTAACCTTCAGTGAAGTTGCTTTCGGATTAGTAATTCCTGCACTTTCGGTCATATCAACAGGTGAGTCCACGGTTCCTAACTCAAATCCATGAAGCAACTGAGCAAGTGTCAAGTGCAGGACCTGGACTGAAAATGTTATTCCAGGGCAAGACCTCCGGCCTGATCCAAATGGTAAATATTCAAAATCCCCACCCCAAATGTCCACATTAGCATGTTTTTGCAGGAACCTGTCTGGTTGAAACTCTAGAGGGTCAGACCAAACTTTTGGATAATGGTGCATCTTCCAGAGGTGGTGAAGTAGTCGTGTACCTGCTGGAATATAGAAGCCTGCAACAGTGCAATCTTGTATTGATTCATGTGGCACTGATAATAGTCCTGCTGGGTACAGTCGTAATGTTTCTTTGACAACAGCTTGCAAGTAAACTAGATTCTCCACATATGATTCCTTCACTTGGCGGTCTCTACCTAGTTGAATGTCCAACTCATCTTGGACGTTTCTCAAGGTGTGATGATTGTTAAGTAATAGTGAAACTGCCCATGTCAGTGTGATCAAAATTTGTCAAAGCCACCTAAGATAAGGCTCTGTTGAATGCAGTCGAATGTCAGAATTATGGAGCAGAGCTAAACAAGTCAAAATGTTGCTGTATGTGATCAAATGAAGTTTTCTGGTATGGTGGAATATTTAATTTTTCTTGATTGTAAATATAATACGGTTTACATATTTACTACTTTGTAATATGAGAGTTCCAATTAACTTTAACTTCTCGTAATGCATCTTAAACATTGATAAACTCGTACAAAATTTTGTTAATGCTTTTTTTATGAATTTGATTATGCTAGAATTTTTTTTGCATAAAATTTGAAGTTAAGTTTGTTGTTATAGATGTATGTTGGATCACGAAAAGCTTACAAGACAAGTACCCATAATAGCAGTGTCAGTAATCTTACCAGACTTATAGATGTATGTTGGATCACGAAAAGCTTTCAAGACAAGTACCCATAATAGCAGTGTCAGTAATCTTACCAGACCCAATATCATCCATTAAATTCAACATAACATGAATAAAGTCTTGCTCTGATTCACTGATGCTTGAAGTTTCCCTTCTCTGTCGATGTTCTTTTACCCAACTCCCAAGTACATATTCCAACTCTTTTGCTGTCTTCTTCCTTTTTCCTTTGTATCCTCTCAATAAATCTATCCAACCCAATAGGGGAACTGCATCAGAAACCAAAAACAACCCCACCAAATGCATGAAATCCTAGATGGCCTTCTGAAATCGACTTGAATCCTTATCTTGATTCCCACCAGTGCCAAAATACCTCTTTCCTGCCAACACCCGCAAAACTATATTCATTTGTCAGATCTCCAAACCTGTCATTTAGTTCCACAACGGCCATGGCTCCATCTCCTTTGCTTATCCATTTCTTCATAGAGATCTCTGGTGAAAAGACTGACTTCTGATTCTCGAACATGCCTGAGCATGTAAATTCTACGGTTTGATAGAAGCTCACTTGTTACTATCTTACGTTTGTCATGCCAGTTTGGCCCATAAGGAATAAATCCAAGGACAGCATGGTCATATCCCATGATCTTTAGGTATGTATGACAAATTTGTTGTCCATTGATATATTTTGGAACATCTTCTAGATGTGTAAGGATAATATGATTTGATATAATTGTTGATATCTGTTTGCATAATTTATTTTCAATCTGTTTGGAAAAACTATTCAAACTTTAAAATGAACTCAGAATTCTGTATCGTCCCAGACAGTGTCATATATGATGGAATGATTAATCGTTGAAATGCTTTAGCACATCTTTAACATGTGTTTCATAACGATTAATACTCTTGTTGATCGTACTTAAGCTTGAGTTGAATACAAAATTTATTTGAAGTTCAAAATACATAAAATGAACTTAAAGCAGTGTTTCATCATAGAGCCTCATTTAATGTTTAAATATTATTGTTGAAGTGATACCAAAGATCATCATTTGCTCCTTATTTGATAAATAAAAGTCATACAACTTGGTATCTTCTAGGGAAGATTAAGCTACTAAAGGTGATGTTTTATTGGTAGACTGCAGGAGGCAGTCGTGGGGTCAGAGTAACCTCCAATGGAGTTGCTCTTGGGTTAGTCATGCCTGAACTTTCAGTCATATCAATGGACGAGGCTAACACAGTTCCCAGTTCAAACCCATGAAGCAATTGAGCAAGTGTCAAGTGGAGGACCTGCATTGCGAATGTGATACCAGGGCATGACCTCCGTCCTGATCCAAATGGTAAGAGCTCAAATTTCTGACCCCAGATGTCCACATTAATATGTTTTTGCAGGAACCTGTCTGGTTGAAACTCTAGAGGATCAGACCAAACTTTTGGGTCACGATGCATCTTCCAGAGGTTCACCACTAACCGTGTCCCTGCTGGAATGTTGAATCCAGCCACCGTGCAATCTTCCATTGCTTCGTGCTGGACTGATAGTGGTGCTGCTGGATATAATCGCAGTGTTTCCTTGACAATGGCTTGCAAATAGGTTAAATTCTTCACATCTGATTCCCTTACTTGGCGATCCCTTCCCACGTAGTGGTCCATTTCATCTTGTGCTTTCTTCAACACATGACGGTTGTTTAGTAATAATGAGAGTGCCCACATAAGTGTGGCCGATGTCGTGTCATAACCAGCTAAGATAAGACTCTGCAACCAAATAGTTATTGTAACATATCTGTGTGAGCAATTCCAGTTCTAGGTTTTAACTAAGAATGTGGGATTTTCACATGAGAATACTGTATCCAGTCACAGTTTCTTTGTAATAGGATAGACAACATAAAACAATCTTCTAATATGCAATGACCACCTGCAAAGACAATATAGATTTATATGCAGAAACAAGTGGATTATATGGCTTCATTAGATCCAAAGTACTGAAATTATATATGCCTATACCAGAGAAGCTTGCATAACTTACTAAACAAGTGCCCTTGATGGCAGTATCGGTGTCAATGCCAGGAAACTGGTTCCCGTCCATGGCAGACAGCATGACATAAATGAAGTCTTCCTCTGAATGATTATTGCTGATATTTTTTCTTTTCTGCTGATGCTCCTTTAACCAGCTTCCAAGTATATGATCAATCTCTTCTGCTGTCTTCTTCATTTTGCCCTTGTATCCTTTAACTGTATCTATCCAACCAAGTAAGGGAAGTGCATCAGAAACCATGAACAACCCCCCTAAATGCATGAAATCTGCCATGGCCTTTTGAAATCGCCTCGACTCTTCATTGCCATGCACACCAGTTCCAGAATAATTTTTACCTGCCACTTTCCTGACCACGATATTGGTTGTCAGATCTCCAAACCTTTCATTCATCTCCACCACAACTTCGCTTCCATTTCCATTTGCTGACCATTGCTCATATAGCTCCTTGATGAAAAGATTCACCTCTGATTCCCGAACATGTTTGAGCATATCCAGTCTACGATTGGATAGAAGCTCAATCATTGCAAGCTTACGTATCTCGCGCCAGTATGGTCCATATTGCTGAAATATCATGACTCTACTGTTATATCCTACTACATCTCCAACTACAGATTTCGGACGAGTGGAAAAAACCCTGTCTTGTGTTGTAAAACATTCTTTCGCAACTTCCCAACTAGTGATCACTAGAGTTTTGTTAATTCCCAGATTCAGAGAGAAGATTGGCCCGTATTTATCAGCCATGTCTCCAAGTGTATGATGTAGTATCTTGTTTCCTTCAAGAAGATGGAGGTGACCGATTAATGGCCATTTTTCAGCTGGTTCTGGTGGTCCGGAGCAAGTGTTCTTTCTTGTGGCACAAGTACTAAAAATTCTCCATAAAATTATAGTAGAAAATAATATAAGGGAATACAGTATGATATCTTGCATTTGAATGTAAATACCCATTTCACACAAAATCATACTCTTTGGTATTACTATATATACTGTAAACAGACAAGGAGCTTCAGGAAGCTTCCTTTTACATGTGACAAGACAATATGTGATGAAGACTATTACTTAAATTACTTAAATTAGTTTAAAACCTACAGAAAGAGCTGCGAAGAGAATATGATTGTGTTGTGTATTTTCAGTATATTCTGGTACAATGTCTATGTATTATAATAGGGTGTTACGATACTTGTTGGGGATGGGAATCAGGTGGATATGGGAATTGGGTAAATGAGAATGAAAATGATATGAAATTTTAAAAGGGAAAAAGCAGAGGCGAATCTAGTGGAAAAAAAATTTGCCCAGCGCAAATTTCTTTCTTATAGACAATATCGCGATATTTGATGAATTTTTGACTTTCTAGTCGATTTTTTCAAAAGAAAAGCAGTAAATGCAACTATAAAAACTTTATATTATCTAGAAATTTCAATTTTCTTATGGGCATCTTATCAAACAGGTAAAGTACTTAACTTCATAAGTATACTGCTCAAATTATTTCACAAGAAAGAAGTAATTATGTTATATGAAGTTACTGTCTATAAAAGCTCATGCTTGAAGTTACATTAGTGGCTCTTTATTTGTTTGTTCTAATATAATGAAAATTGCAACTAATGTTTTCTAGTCATAACCTTACAAATTTTCACCCAGCAGTTGATCTTCTCTCTCTTTTTCCCTCCCATTTTCTGCCCAGCTGAGGCTGGGACAGCTTACTCATAGAAAGGTACTCCCTCCGTCGAATAGGTTGTTAACATTTAAAATAAAAGTTTCGCCAGTTTTGGAATTATAATTTATATACACCTTAAATTACGTGTCGAACCCTCTATTTCAAAACACTGACACTTGAGATTGAGGTTCTAGTTCTGATTTTCCGGACTCATTAATTATGAAACAAATGCCCCCGGGAGGTGCAGACATGAGACCATTATAAGATGAAGTAAAATGAAACAAGTAATTACTCAAATTAGTTTGAAAACTACAGCCACAGCTGCAAATATGATATGATTGTGTTTGTACGTAACATCTTATGCCTTTCATATAACTGATTGGAATTACTTGCATCGCTGGTATAGCAGCGAGATCCACATACATTGTGTAATATCTTTTATGTTTACCATATTTATCCATTTTTGTTTTCTCTGCTGTCCAATTTTAACCTAATTATATTCTCCCGGTTGCTACTCCCTCCGTCTCACCAGGTTCTTTACGCTCGGATGGAGGGCTTGGCTTATAAAAAGTATAGTTATATAAATTTTTTTGAAATTTTTTTTTTATAATAATTTAACTATTATTCAGAAAAAAGAAAATTTTAAAAATAAATTATAAAATTATATTTTATATTTTATAAGAGATTTAAAATAGATGTGATGGGATAGAGGTTTATACTATATTAACTCTGCCGAAACTTAAGGTGTTGAGACCCCTTGGTATAACTAAGTTACGGAACCATATTAACATTTCTGAAATATCAAAGTGTTCTGAAAACCACCTTGATATATATTTATTTCTTTCCTACTAATGTATGTGAAATTGACATTGATCCTTAAGATGGCAAAGGAAGAAATTTGGGCCTTAAAATTTGACATAATGTGACCCTGATTAGATAACCTACTTGAATTAATTAATTTTTTTCTTCATGTGACCCTGATTAGACATCCTACTTGAATTAATTAATTTTTTTCTTCCTTCATGTAATCATCTTGATGAAAGATATACTACTACGGTGGAGCGCGGATCGGGGTGTTTTTTGGATAAAACTGAAATGATCCGCTCGTTTTTTGGATAAAACTGAAACCAGAACCGCATGTTTTCAGTTTTTAAAATTTAGAAACGGAACCACAATTGCAACTATCAGTTCCATTTCTGTTTAAAAAACCTCAGTTCGATTACAACTAGACTGGTTTCGGTTTTAAAAATCGCATCACACAAAATTTATTATTATTTTTTTTTACTATAACTAAAAACACTTATATGTAAAGATTTACATTATATTTGAAATATGATTGATATTTATATTTTTGAACTTTTCCATAAATTTGAATAAAAATAAAAATATGTTAAGTTAATTTTTTATATTTGAAATAAGATTGATTTTTATAATTATTGACTTTTCTATAAATTCGAATGTAAATAAGAAAATTTTAATTTTCATGAATTATCTAAATAAAAAAATTTAAGTTAATTTTTTTAATATTTGAAATATTATTAATTTTTATAATTATTGATTTTTCATAAATTCGAATGCAAATAAATTTTCATGAATTAATATACAGTAGCATATTTAAAATAGGATTGGTTTTTATATTTATTGACTTATTATCATAAATTTAATTGTAAATAAGAAAAATTAAAATTATATATTTATATATAAAATACGATTGATTTTTATAATTATTAAATTTTATATAAATTCGAATATAAATAAAAAAATTGAGCTATATGATTCGAGCTATTCGAGACGTCATGCAGGGTGAAGTTGAAGTAATCCCTGTACAAAAAAAATTGTCCCAATTTACTTGTCCCTCTATTCATTCAATACAAATTTAAGGATAACTTTCAAAATTATTCTTTATTTGCTAGTTCCCAAGAATTGATTTCCTAAAACTATACAATGTTCTCACTTTTCAAGACTATACTATATTCTCACTTTTCAATGCATTAAATTAGAGTATTTAGTTGAAAATCATATTCAACCAATTATTTTTTTAATATGCGTTTTTTTCTCAAAAATGAAATGTATATTGGGAGACAGGGAGTATTATATTGGTGTCCAGTGAAAATCTCATCAGCAAAGGTTAGAATCTGTTGTAGCATTTGGTGTATGTATAATTGTATATATCTGTCTTGTATTACTCCAATCTGTTGTTTATCTATCAGTTTCTGTTGCTACATACTCAATTAAAGTGTAGGGTTTAGTTGTAACAATGTAATATTAGACCAATTGATTCTAAATTTGCTTCAAGTTGTGCTGTTTTTGTAAACTATATTATTATTATTATTATTATTATTATTATTATTATTATTATTATTATTATTATTATTATTATTATATGTTCTTAATTTGTTTCAATTTAGATACTTGATTTTGTTGCAAAAACAAGGCAATTTATATCCCTTTTAGCAGTGTATGTTGTGTTTGTACATAAATTTCATTCAATTGTAGGCTCTTAGGTTCTGGTGTACTCGGTTGATTTATGAGTTAGGTCTCGGGAATGTGCTTTAGGAGTCTTGGTTTCACCTCTGTATTTTGTTGTCATCTTACGTAATTAATGTTGAAAATAAAGACTATTAGAGCAACATAGAGGCAGTTATATAACATATTTAACAAGGCAAGACCAAGCAAGCAATTAACGAAACAAAATGTGAAGATTAATAACATGCATATCAGTAACTGTACATAGAAAGAAGGTTTAGAAAATGTACCAGCAACCATAGATATAGCAGAGCAATAAGAAACAGAGCTGAAGCTAACAAGCGGCACAAACAAACAAACGAAATAAGTTAATAGCTGAGTCGCCAGGCCTTGAACGAAGCCCTGACTGCTCTTGAAGAGATAATTGCACCCACCTGCTGCGTTGGGATGCTTGCAACACCTCCTCCAGGATAAAACAGCTCTGAGCTTTGAGTTCACAGCACCTCTAAAGCTCAACGACGACCGGAACCTCAGTTGTCAGAAAAACCACTAACAAATATATGTTTAGGAGAGCAAAGAAAGAAAACAGAAGAAGAAGAGAATGTAAGGTGTGGTGCATGTTTATCAGCAGCTTAGGTCTCTATTTATAGTAGAGACTAAGTGTAACTGATCCACCCTCATTAATATCAGAATTAAA
>PHNY01050503.1:5752-15877 GCA_003724115.2 Anethum foeniculum
ACAATTATCATTCTATTCTTATTTGAATGAAATGTTAATTTTGATTGATGGATAAAAAAAATGGGATGGATGGAGTATATACTAGGACGACTAGGATATAAGTAGTAAATAGGTAAAGTGGGCCTGTACTAGAACAACTCACTCGCATGGATATGCTTGTACTAGAACACCTCTGTTCTAACTCCCGTGGATATGGTAAAACCGTTAGACATTCTAGAAAGAATAACCTTCAAGCTAATTAATGAATCCAACTAATTCTACATGAAAGAAAGTTTTCCTAGTTCAGAGGTAGCATAAACCAACTTGGGTTCCACTATCCTAGCTTTATAGAAGGGTTTAGCACCCTCCGGTGAACTACGACTTGATTCTTATATACACTGTTATTCAACAATTCGACAAGGAATATTGCTTAACTCAATGGTCAAACATCTTTTTATAATTTTTCATCAATCATCTTGACAAGGTAATTACATTTAATTACCTAGTCCTGGACCTTGTGAAACATGTGAAACAATAACAATTATCGGATCAAGTTTTGATGGATAAGGAGAGAGACGAGAGAAAAGAATAATTGACTCTAGTACCTTGCTTTTTTGAAGACAACTACTTTTTATTTTATGAAATAGTTTCTTGTCTCTAGGTTGCAACTTGTAGAGCAATAATCTCCTTTTCTAAAACAAATTTGAAGGCAAATTAAAGCACCTTTGTGAACATAGTTGCCTTGATAATCTTTTATTACATGTTCATTCCTAACCCAGATTTTGTGTTTTATATTATTTCACCAATTGACTATTGTCTACTTTTTTAAAGATTGTAGGAATAATTAAAATATCTGAAATTTATTTTGAACTGAACAGGAAATATCTTTAACTGTGCCTTTGCCGTTTAGTGTGATATACATATGGTCCCCTTTTAATTTTATTATTTGGAACTACAGTCCTAGTAATTTCTTTAAAGAGTTTTCTTATGTGTAGATGTTTTGTTTGTATAAAAGTAACTTATCACTCAAATGTCAATGCTTTATAAGGTAAGCAAAATGGTTGTCGTTTGATATGTATTAAAATGAACTAATGATATAATGATAATATGAAAATGAAGTTCACCTTGAGGATAATATTGAGGGTGAACAGAAATAAGATACCAATTTTTACTATTTATGGAAATTGAAGTCAGGCACTCGCATATAGTGATTGATAATTTTTATTATTTTATCATCTCTATTAAAATTAGAACTTAAAAAAATATTTAATAATATTTGTGGTGATTAATATTTCTAGATTTCATTTTTGTTGTATAACATGCAGGCAATACACTAGTCCTGTCTATTTCTGCAAGAAATTTGCGTGAATGTGTATAACATAAAAAACTACCAAAGTTTGGGTATGTAAATCATTAATTACTGAAAAATTTCAATGAGACCTATGTTAACAACAAAATTTAGTATCATATAGTTCTAAGTTAAAACACAAATTACATGTTTCAAATTTAGCAAAAAAAAACATGTTTCAACCAAGTAAATTTAGATTTAATGTTGATAAATCATCTATGGGTACATCTAGGCCTGCAGTGTAGACCATTTCCATTCCATCATTCTCAATGTCTGCGTCCCCAATGTCTGGAATAACATCCGGCTCAACGACTGGCATATGGTTGTTGTTGATTATTTGTCCACCATTATTTAGTATTTGGTTATCCATATTAACATTTATGGACTCATGTTTCCTTGGTCTTCCGCGTCTCTTCCTCGCTGGAACAACTTTGGGTTCATATTTCCTTGGTCTTCGACGCCCTCTGACTTCATGTTTTCGTGATCTTCCGCACCTCTTTTGGGTAGTGCCCACATTATCATTGTGAGAAGATGCTGTAATGATAAACAACACAATTTGTTTACATAACTTCTAAATATTGTAATTTTCCCGAGATATGATATAGGAAGAGCGGAGGGAGTACTTGATATACAAAATGAAAACCCGTTTTACTTTCAAATTAATGTTAACATTTTCTAGTACTTGGTGTAATACACGGTAGTCATGTAAATACTTATGTTGCAGCTTCAACTACAGTGGTAATAAGAATTTTATCTTAGAAGTCCACTAAAACTCTATTAATATAGTCCTACATAAAAACTTCACTAAAGTTTCCCCAAAACTCAAACCCTAACCGTAAAGCTCTGTTAAATTTCCTATAAAAACTTTAACAACAATGCTCATGCTAGACTAAAAATTTTAAACCCATATGAAGGAATAGAGCTTATAATATAGTAGTTTTACTGAAGGTTAATCACACTGTACTCCATAATTTCATATAGTGAACCACTTATTCAAACAAACAAATAGGAGATTTCAATATTGTTTTACCACTAAGATTTGACGATGAATTACTTTCTTGCATTTGAGCAAGCTGCGGGTAGCCCTCTTGGTGCCCGGATTCCCTGCCTAATCCACTGCAAGATTTCTGTACTAAACCTGAAAGTTCTAATTATTATAAATGTAACTTTTTCGATGAATTTACTTCACCTTTGGTTCGCTTCAGTGCTAGACCTTTGGTTACTCCCATCATGTCCTCCTTTACCCACTTGGCCAAATACTTGACTCCTCGACCTAAAAGAGAGGTTTTAACATTTAAACAAAAGATGCAAATGTTATCATCGTACTTATAGTTGTATATATTGAATACAAATGGGGACCTTATAAAGAGCAATACTGAACACTATCTGATGTTGTTTTCAAAATTGCAGAAACTAATTAATGGACAATTTAAATTGTAACCATGAGTGGTTCTTCTTGTAAGAACATTTTGTCTGTAGGTGGTTGCTATTAATTCCTTGAGTATTTGACATTTTGACTTGCCCAAATCAGCTTAAGTAAAATAGGTCGTGTATTTTTAGTATTTAACATAAAAATAGAAGAAGAAAACCAGAGCTGACTACAATTAAATAGCAACAAATTTACCTGGTCATGGGGCCATTAGGACTTTGAATGTCTTGTTGATCACCACTAGGCTTCATCTTCTATACCTAGTAAAATGTCACCCACATATCACCTCTTAATGCTTTGAGAAAATCTAAACAACTACCAGAAATTAGACATTACCATTTAAAATAACAGTACTACTGATTCTCGAAAATTGATAAATATACATGCACACATATAAAGTCTGGCCCAAATGAGAACCCCAAAATTAAATGTTATGCATCATAAAAAAATGAAGAACAATAGCATAGCGAAGTGTACTGTCTTTGATGACTAGTATATACATATTTAAAGATGACGACCAATATACATATGTGTAGAATTATGCCCTGAACATGTATATAATCAAAACTTCTCAATACCATTTTACCCTCACTTGTAGAAATGCACTAATGTTCTTATGACCATGCTTCAATGCATCTTTCTTATTACATATTGTTGAATGTACAATATGAGAATACAAGGTTGAGTTTATGCAATCATTAAAAGAAGTTCATCACCTTATACGGTATATATCTTCACAGAGCAGGACGGTCTAGGTTCATGAATTAGTAAAGTGTCATTATTATTTTCCATTTAAGTGTTTAAAGTTGTATAGAAGTTGAATATAAAGTTGTATTTATGCATGGTAATAAGAAGTACTTCAATTCTCCAGCAAAAAATATTTGCAACACTTCATCTTTAGATACTACTTCTGATGCAAAAGAAAGATAGTGATTTTGAAGTGCTAACAACAATAATCATCTTCAGTCCTACCTGCTCAATTAAATCAATTAAAATAATACATTAACTTAAAACTCATTGTCAATTAGAAAAATATTAAATTCATATTAATATAAACTTACCCTATTCTTAGCACAAATATTGACTCATATACATGAAATAAAGCCAAAACAATAAGTTAAAATTATTTTTCAATAAATAACTCATTCAACATATATAAATTATTCCCAAAATTTAATCAACACTTATGTCAATTATGAAGCATATAAAAAACTTACACTACTTGAACATGATAATGAATTTTATTTATGATTAATCATGAGAAAAGATTTTATATTATTGCTTGAACAATTTTTTTAAAAAATACAAAAAAATAAAGAAAAAATTTAATTCCATAAAAAATAAATATGTGACAATATATGTAGAACAAAGAAGGTATGTTGGTATCAAAATAGAATCTCAACACTAATGTTAGGTTAGAAATATGTGTTTACCTAATATAGGTGTCTATACTCAAATGAAAACTACCTATATCCAAAAATTGAAACATATATAACTCAAATCATTCATACACAAATTATCACTAGTACAAATAAACTTTTCAAACAGCATTCCCCTCTTTGTGGGAAAATGAATCTATTTTTAAAGGTGCAAACCACCAAATCTATGAGTGATAGCAATTCAATTGATCAAATATAGTTAGATCTATAGGTTAGAGGAAGAGATAATGAGAAATGGATAATTGCTCCTTTGAATGTGATAATTAAGGTGTTCACAAATTGCAATTGAGAGATGATAAAAAGTTGACCGCTTTAAAGAAAGATATTGAAAAGAAATTTGATTGGTAAGGTGGTATTCAAAATTGTGTTACTCCAAGGTGGATGTGATATACATATTTATATACCAAAACATTTAAGACGTATATAATATAAGTGAAATTCTGAAAACAATTTACACAAACAAACGGTAAACATGTGCAATCCTCAAAATAATTTACATAAGGAAACGATAACAATTTCAAAATAAAAATATGTAACTTCCAATCAAAATGATAATCCTATAATCCTATAAACAAAGAAATATCACTGATTTGAATCACACATATACATACACACAGACATAAAAAAATCTAACATTTATGACAAAATAAAATGAAACAAGTACCTCAACTTAGTGCAGTATGTCCAATTGACTCAGTGTCACCGTACCTCAACTGCAGTATGTCCAATTGACTCAGTGTCACCTGATAACCAGTTAGCTAAGATATAAGAAGTGATGACTGAGATTTCAAGGTTACCCTACAACACAAATGTCACACACACAAATGTCACAAATGTAAACTGGACTCCACTACTAAACACCCAATTAAAAAGATACATGCAATGGAGAGTATAATGCCAAAACAACTTAGAGATAAAATTAAGTTATAATTAAATGAAAAAGTTAAGTAGTTACCACAGACTTTAAGGCTTTCTTAACTTACTTTTATCTCTAAGCTGTTTTGGCTGTTTTGGCATTATACTCTCCATTCCATGTATCTTTTTAATTGGGTGTTTAGTAGTGGAGTCCAGTTTACACATAGGGTTAGGATTTTCTTCATATCTTTTTAATTGGGTGTTAGTAGTGGAGTCATGTAAACAACTGGAAGTAGGTTGTACATCTTACCCTCCCCACTCTAAGAAGTAGTATACTTGGTTTGGTTTTGTGAATTAATTTTAATATTCTTACGATAAAGTTAATATAAAAATTCAGGTACATCTTTAAAACCTTTATAGATTTATTTTTTAATATTTAAAAAATGAACAAAGCACTAGTATGATAAATTTCATGAAATCCTAAAGAACCAAAGTAAAAATGGTGTCTACCAAATGGCTTAAAGCATAAACAATGGCATATTTGTGAAGGTCAACATCTATTTGGTCAATTTTTTCAGCCAAATCCAATAAAATCAAAATTTTTGTTAATATTTTAAAAACATAACCCAAACTAGATGAAAAAAAGGAACAACCCCAAAGAAGATTAAATGATTTAGTGGATGGATAACAATTTTACATGTTAATCGGTACACACTGATCTACAAGAAAAATTAGGCTAAATATTGGAAATGAAAAATGCCTAACAAAGCACATATTCCCCCAAAATAGGACAAGCATTATCAAACTTCCTTTTTCTTGTAATTAAAAAACTTAAACACATATTCATCACTCCTCCTCCTTACACATTTTTTTAATGATTTTGGTGATTAAGTTAAAGAACATAAAAAAATATAGGGAGAGGAAGAGGGTAGAGGTAAAGAAGTGAGACCAGAAAGAGAGATGATAGATGGAGGATATAGACATATAGAGATGAGAGATGGAGGATATAGACATATAGACTAGGGCAAAGGAGGGGACAATGTTATCACTTACTTGATCATCATGTTACAAATTGTCTAGGTAGCTAATACATGGGTCACTGCATCATATACAAGGTTGGCCTTTTTAGAAATAACTAGATTTATGCCCGTGCAATGCACGTGATATGTAATAAATTATTTATAAAATAATTTTTTCTTTTTCTATTTAGTTTTAAATATATTTGTTCTTTTCATTAAAAGGTTGTTTGTTAATTTTAATTTTAGGATAGAAAGTATTTATAGACAGAGATTCGTATTAATTATGTTTAATAGTAATATCAAGTTAATATTTATAACAGCAAGTAATTGAACTTTAGTCTCTTTACTTAATTATATTATTTCTGAAATGACAATTTTATTCCAAACAATTACATCACATTAATTCACTTAAACTAATTATACATTATCTTACGGCTACATTTATCGTCTTATTACATATATTTTAATATATTTTACATTTTTGATATTAGCTTATATTTTGCTTATATTTTTTTCAATAGTTCATTTGTTTTGCTCCTATTTTTTACTATTATGTATGTATATATTATTGCACTTTAACTTCTTTATTGGTTATTTATATTTTTATTGTACATGCATATTATAAATAACAAAAATAATATTTTTTATGTATAGACATATTATTACATTAAGTTATTTTTATATTTTTATTTTGCATGGATATTATAAATAATAAGAATTCTTTTATTAAATATTTTATATTATTTTATTTTATTGTATTATTTGATTATTTACATTTTAATATTTTAGTTTTCAAATTTATATTTTCATATTATAAAATTTTAAAATTAATATATTTTTAGATTTTAACTTACTTAATCAATTAATTATATATTTATAAATTAAATGTTTAAATATTAGAAATAATTAGAATAACTTTATTCTATAAACTTAGTTTTAGGTGTCTTCTGTTCTTCTTGTGTACATGCTAGGGCCCTGGCGGGAGTCTCATTTATATATTTTTAGTGCTTAGTGAATTTAGAGTTTTAACCCTAAGGACCAAACCACTTGATAGGATATAATTTTTATTATAACAAATTAAAATTTTACCTGTAAATATTATGTAGACCTTACCGTTTTTTAAGAGCACATTCTTCATTGTTTGTTTCCTGTACATATAAATATTCAATAATATAACAATCGAAACAGTGAAAATGGTACATGACTTTTATTAAAATTTTAATGGATTAAAGTTGAAGATCTCATAATACATTTTAGGAAAAAACATTCATGCAAATCATGTTAACATTGTTGTGTAATAATAGGCTATCAACAAATATCAAGATCAGATTTTTAATAAGACAATCTGAAATTGAACATGATTTAGTATGGTAAGTAAACATTAATGTGTGATTTTATTATACATAAAATTAAAATTAAAACTTTTTGAGTTTAAGGAACAATAAACATAAAAAATCAAGATGATTTAAGATGTAATCATAATAAAGCATGTATCCATCAATTTGTATAATGAGAAATTCATCAACACAAATACATATATTTAAAACTATCTAGATGACGGCAATGAAGTCGATTAAGATATAGTCAAGATGCTTAGCATTGTGCAGTAATAGGAATGATTGCTCACTAAATAAGGAAATAATTAGACAAACTTTAGAATAATCCAATTTTTGAGATTGCATTGTTATTGTTTTTGATTGTTTTAAATTGATAAAGATCGGAGGATTATAACAATGAATTGTATTTTCAAATTTTTTTTTGTTAATGGGGGCCGAGAGATAGAGAGTAGAATTATAGATATGGATGAGGGACGAATGAATGATGAAAAGTGGATTAAGGAGGAAGATGTGGAATTTTTTGCACATAAACACGACCAAAAAAAATTAAAACCAAAAGCTTGAAAAACTTTCTGCGAGGATTCATTCAAAAATTATTAATTTAGAGGGTTAAAATCTTACTAGTTAATTGTGGTCGATAATGAATGATCTACGAATCCGAACATACTCACCTTGCACAATATATGTCTCTTAGTATATCCAAACCATTGCTTGAAAGGTGTCCAATCTATAACTTTGAGTATCGTACTAGCCTTACCTCTCTCTGTGTCATAATAGGCTTTCAACTAATATTAAGATCAGATTTTTAATACGATAATCTAAAATCGAACTTGATTTAGTATGGTAAGTAAACATTAATGTGTATATATACTCACATTACATGAAATCTTGCTTTGAATCGAGTTTCTCTTTTTGTTTTGATTACACATAAAATTAAAATTAAAACTTTTTGAGTTTAAGGAAAAATAAACATAAAAAATCAAGATGGTTTAAGAAGTAATCATAATAAAGCATGTATCCATCAATTTTTATAATGAGCAATTTATCAACAAAAATACATATATTTAAAACTGATCCAGATGACGACACTGAATCGAGTCGATTAAGATATAATCAAGATGCTTAGCATTTTACAGGCGTAATTGGAATGATTACTCACTAAATTGGGAAATAATTAGACAAACTTTAGAATAATCCAATTTTTGAGATTGCATTGTTCATGTTTTTGATTGTTTTATTAGGGTCATAATTGATAAATATCGGAGGATTAGAACAATGAATTGTATTTTCAAATTTTTTTTTGTTAATGAGGGGCCGAGAGATAGAGAGTAGAATTGTAGATATGGATGAGGGACGAATAAATGATGAAAAGTCGATCAAGGAGGAAGATGTGGAATTTTTTGCACATAAACACGACCAAAAAAAATTAAAACCAATATCTTGAAGTACTTTCTCCGAGGATTCATGCAAAAATTATTAATTTAGAGGGTTAAAATATTACCAGTTAATTGTGGTGCATAATGAATGATCTACGAATCCGAACATACTCAGCTTGCACAATTTACGTCTCTTAGTATATCCAAATGATTGCTTGAAAGGCGTCCAATCTATAACGTTGAGTATCGTACTAGCCTTACCTCTCTCTGTGTCATAATAGGCTATTAACTAATATCAAAATCAGATTTTTAATACGACAATCTAAAATCGAACTTGATTTAGAATGGTAAGTAAACATTAATGTGTATATACACTCACATTACATGAAATCGTGATTTGAATCGAGTTTGTCTTTTGATTTTATTACACATAAAATTAAAATTTAAACTTTTTGAGTTTAATGAAAAATAAACATAAAAAATCAAGATGATTTAAGATGTAACCATAATAAAGCTTGTATCCATCAATTTGTATAATGAGCAATTCATCAACACAAATACATATATTTAAATGACGACCCTGAATCGAGTCGATTAAGATGTAATCAAGATGCTTAGCATTGTGCAGGCGTAATAGGAATGATTGCTCACTAAATTTGGAAATAATTGGACAAACTTTAGAATAATCCAATTTTTGAGATTGCATTATTCTTGTTTTTGATTGTTTTATTGGGGTCATAATTGATATATATCGGAGGATTAGAACAATGTACTGTATTTTTAAATTTTTTTTGGTTAATGGGGGCCGAGAGATATAGAGTAGAATTGTAGGTATGGATGATGGACCAATGAATGATGAAACTGGATTAAGGAGGAAGATGTGGAATTTTTTGCACATAAACACGACCATCAAAATTCAAACCAAAATCTTGAAGTACTTTCTATGAGGATTCATGCAAAAATTATTAATTTAGAGGGTTAAAATCTTACCAGTTAATTGTGGTGGATAATGAATGATGTACGAATCCGAACATACTCAGCTTGCATAATTTATGTCTCTTAGTATATCCAAGCTATTGCTTGAGAGGCGTCTAATCTAGAACTTTGAGTATCGTACTAGCCTGACCTCTCTCAATGTCTCTCTCGTGTGGGCGGCTAGGGATTTCTCTGTATATTACATGTTGACAATGAGGCAGATCACATAAATCCAAGACTAAAATTCCTGTTTCAATTAGGTGGTTTACAAAATTACTATTTTAACCCTCTACCTTTCACTTTAGTACATATTAATATTTATAATTCATATGTTTAATTCTACCTAACTAATTATAACGTATCGATAC
>PHNY01050524.1:4874-17162 GCA_003724115.2 Anethum foeniculum
TAATAATTATATAAATAATAAGATTTCAAATGTTATAATCAATCCGTGCATCGCACGGGTTATCTAACACAATGTACGAGGGGGTCGGATCTATATTTAAGGGTCCAGATGAAAGCATTTTTTGTTTTTTGCTTTCCGCTATAAATATCCTCGGACCGGATTTTTCCGTTTGCGCGAAGTTTTGGAGCAGTATGTTAAATAAAGTATATTTGGCACCTGGGTGTTAAGAAACAAAACCCTAACATAATATAAGAAATATTACTATCAATTATTCAAATAATACATATTTATTATATTATACTTTATAATTTACTTTTTATAATAAAAAATAATAATTATATAAATAATAATATTTCAAATGTTATAATCAATCCGTGCATCGCACGGGTTACATGCTAGTAATATAATATGCATAAGAGTGATATTATCCAAATATTTAGTAGTTATGGTCCCTATACTACCAACGTAATAAGGACCGTTGGATCTATCTAAAATAAGGGGATATTCTATTTTTATAATCTAAACTAAAAATAAGTAGGTCTTCTAAATTGAATAGATTAGTTAAGTAGGTATTCTAAATTGAATATATTACTTAATACAAAATTCGTTAATATTTTTTCTCTTTAGTTTTTAGAAAATTTTACGTAAATAAGACTTTTTAATCATCATTGAACTAAATAATATTTCTTGAGTTTCGTGTGGGTTGTAAAATCATCAAAATCTGATTTCTAGAATTCAAAGATAGAGTAAAAAAAAATCAAACGAAACCCGATAAATTTTTTTATATTAGTACATTTAAGTACATTATATAAAATCTAATATTTTATTTATCAGTTTCAAATATATTAACAAACACTTTGATTAAGAGTTTGGAAAAATTTTGAGACAAATCTCGCAGAAAAGTACGTTTAATGTATGAAGTTTTGATGAAGGCGAAAAAAATTCTTAGTCGTGTCTTGATTTATTATTTAATATTATATTCTCAGCTAAACAATCGATTTCACATGATATATTTATATAATTCATGTTTTTACAATTTCTATAAAATATTACAATACTTTGAATTTTAAATATACTATTATAATTATAAAAAAATTCACAAATAAAGGAAACCGCACGTGCAATAAGGTAGTAGGCGCAAAACACAAAAGACACAAATTAAAGTATACAAAATGAACAAATTAGCAAGTCCACTTTACCACTTTCCCATTTCCCATTTATATTGTCACGGGATATACATACAACCATGGAGATATAAAATCAAAATTCTCCATTAAAGCACCATCTCTCCAGATCTGCACAAATTAGTAATAGAAACACTTTTTCAGAAGAAAAAAGGTATTTTTCTTTCTTTACGAAGTCTATTTCTAAGATCTATTTGATGAAATTTTCCTTATTTGCTTGTGCATGACCTTATGATTTATGTTTATAATAGTCATTGTTGAACATGCTTGTAATTGTCCCTGTAGTTTAAACTAACTTGAGATCTATCCTCGACTATTTGTTTTTAAATCTACTTTAATTTTTAAGATTTTCTTTATGATTATATATGCTTGATCAATGTCCATAATTGACATCAAGATTATAAGAATTGGAAATAAGCTATACTCTATCCTTTGAATCCAATTTTTATATGCTTTAAGCATATAAAATAGTGTTCAATTCAATTGATCTGAAATTGGACCAAGAATTGGATTTGAAATACTATATGGTTTAACGTTTGGATGTTAACAATAGAGGATTAAATTAGCAGTAATATATAATCTTTCAGATTCAATTTTTCAAGTCTTGATCCAAAATTAGTGGTAGCGGATTGAAACAGCTATTTTAACTAGCGCATTGAGGAGTCGTTTGGTTCAAATAGTGGTATTCGGTTGAAATCAGGAATCAGGTTAAAGTGGTATGAGATTGAGATATTATTTTTGATATCATGTGTTTAATTGAGTGTTGTAATGAATATATTTAATTTGAAATGTTTTTGATTCATTAATTTTAATTAATTTAAAATATTATTTTAATTATTATTTTAATATATTTTAGTTCATTAATTATTTTTGTATTAAATATTTACATTTAGTTACATAAATAAAGATGAAATAGTAGAAATAAAGTTTGATTACCCATACCCAACCCACATCAGTTTGAGAAATAGGTTTAAAAGAATAAATTTCTCAACTAAATATCAGGTACGGGGTTGAAATGAGCGAAACTCATACTTGATTCCAGAATACCTCTAACCAAAAGATCATGTTTAGCGGATTAAATTAGTTATTTTAAATGAAATTATTTGATAAATAGTGGTTTAAATTAGCTATTTCTAATATAACTAATATAACTAGACACACGTCAATCATCTAATTAAAAAAACACTTCGAGGTAATTTTTTAAAAATAGTGTATTAGGTCCAGACCGTTATTTCGATCCCTTAACTGCCGAACACTAATATTAAATTATTGATCTAGTAAAACCTGCAAACACGGTATGGGTATTAGTGTCGACTTTGCTTGCACCAAACAAATGTGTACAATATAAATATATTTTTAATAAATAATTATATTTTTATTTAATATATATATTTTATATATTTCCAAATTTTTATAATATTTTATGTAAATTTGTGTTCCAAATTTATAGAATTCAGCAATTAGCATGTGCCACCCACACTAGAAAAATCATTGATTTATATTTCATAAAATTATACGCAACAAATTTTTAATTTTCTAATAAACATTTTCAGTAAATTGAATTGATGCTTTTATTTCACATATAGACAAGAACGACACGTCTGTATGGATGGGTACAATTGCCCTGTATACACGCACTGTCTTCCTCTTTTGCTCTCTCGGTATATCCATATAGTGTATTTATACACTTTATTGCAATGATACTTTCAAAACCCATCTCCTTTTTCTTAGTGAGTTTCATCACCTTTTCTCCTAAATTTACAAATCTATATTGTCCTCCTTGAAAAATCCACATCTTCTTGATGTATGCCTACTGATTCTCAAATTTAAGGTTTGTATTTAGAGTTTTCCTCATTTTAAGTTCCCTTTTCTTCAATATACTTGGTCTGTAGCTTGTTCTCGTCGTGGGTTATTCCTTTTTTAACACTTTTTTATGCAACAATTGCCCAAAATATTTAGGCTTATGTTTGATGGGATGAATTTAAATTGTAAACGGTTGGTTGAGTCGGTAATTTAACTTTGTACCAAAGTTCAATTCCGTAAAATTCTCAGAGTTTTACAATTCTTACCGGTGAATTTAAAATTGAATTAAAAATTTATTTTGTTTTAAATGAACACAGCAACGCACTCATTTTGTCTTTGACAAGATTTGAAATCTCAACATCCCACACTCATTTTGTCTTTGACAAGATTCGAAATTTTGACATCCGAGGAGGAAGGGTGGTTCTAGTAGACCAAGAGGTCAAGAGTAAAACGTTGTTTTTGGTTTGTTGCTACTTAGTATAAGTTTACCCTTATTAGGAATATGCATTTCTGCCTCAATGGTGATCCACTCGAGAAGAAGTGCAGATGGTACAAGATGTGTGGACAAATTACTATTTTCCCCCTTGGTGAGATTGTTTTTCTTAGTGTTTTTATTGTAGTTCATATCATGCGGAGTGATAATAGTATTAAGTCTATAGGTTCGTTTGAGATATGTTAAGTAACTTGTAAGCTAAAAAATGTATGTATATCCAACTTATAAGAGACTTATAAGTTGGCCAAAAAAAATTGTACAAGTTTATTGTTACCTTAATTTGACGAAAGGTTTGTGTACATATTGCTTTCCTCCTACCTTTACTAGCATGACGGGATACTCTTTGTATGTATGATTTGGTATATAAACACATTTAGGCTATGTTTGTACTTGCGTTAAGTTTGGGATTTTATTATAATCTTTTAAATTTTCGTAATAAAGGGGATTAACTCGTACCATCCCTTGTTTTGAGCAAAATTAACACGGGAATAAAGGACTACAATCCAAGGGTTAGGTGATTTTGATATGATATTTGGATTATAATCCCGTGACTATAATCTTTTGAATAAGCATATCCCTCGGTCCAAGGCTTAATGGTGATTGTATATGATCTTTGGATTACAATCCTGCGACAATAATCTTTTGAATAAGCATATGTTTGGGGTTCCATGACCCCAATCTTGGGGACATTAATTTATTTCATGTCCATAATATATATTGAGAATGTTGGGAGTATATAGGAATCGAATTCAAGACCAGTTCACCATGTTAAATGATACCATGTTAAGTTACTAGTTCTCCTAAAATCTCAACGTCTTAGGAGGAGCACTTCCCATGATCATATAATATATTCCAACAATATCAAGGTATTAGGAGGATTAGGGGGAGATCATATATTGGACCGTTTTGGATATCTTAACAGAAGTAACTTATGACTTAAAATTAATAAGTGGTATTTAAGTGATAAGTAAATCATTACTTATAAGTTATTTAGGTATTTGGACAAATTTCCTTTAAAGTTGATAATGTGTTTGGTACATTGTTGTCACGGCGCTCGATTAGTCGCCACTAGTCGGTTTGAGAAAATTGACCGGAGAGGTCGACTTGCGAATTGTCGACTTGGTCGACTAATTAGTCGACTTATCTACTAGTCGGTTGACTTAGTCAACTAGTCAGTCTGACAAGTGCAAAATCCAATCAAAATTTAAAATAAAAAATAAAACACGAAAAATAATAAAAAGCCAAAAAAAGTGAAAAAAGAATATAATAAAGAAGACGTGTTAAAAATTGAATAAAACACGATGAAATCATTGCAAATCTAGAACCAAATTGTTTTGCAAAAAAATTGAAGTGGTTGAAAAACAGACGCCACTAGTATCAAGTTATTTGAACATGGGAAGAAAATAAGTGACGAAAAGTACCTACCTCTTTATCTACCGCTTACTGACATATAAGTTGTTGTTAAGCCCGCATAAATCATAGGCCAAACAGTACCCATAAGTTCATATCCGCTTATACTGCACGTAAACTAGCTGATGTGGGATCCCAAACATTCACATTATATTCCAACATTATGACTTGTATGTGATTTAATCAGTCTTTGCTTTGATCTTTGTGACATTTGTAAGGGTTATTGGTTTATTGCTATCTATTCTGTGTGGTAGTAAAACATATGATTGATTTTGGATTTTGGCTTTTGAATTTGTAGTTTGATATTTTGCCATATGTTATATTTTGTGAACTACGCAAAGTTTGATTGACATTGGATATTGTGTTCCTCAGGTTTGATATTTTGAGGTTTTTGTGATTAAAGCTTTGTTAAGGTTTGTTAAAATGAGTAAGAAGGATGAGAAATCGGGCAAAGCTTCTTTTTCTGGGGTTGATGAGGCTGTTAAGGAAAAATATGTCTTTGGGAAATATGCGGAAAAGGAAATGTTGACTAAGCTAAAAGTCCTAGCTCATAATCATGACAAACCAGGGGTTACTTATGATTCCATTAGACCTCTGTGGGATCAGACTCTTCGAGTGCGAGAAGTCATGTCTTGTACTAATCCTGAATTTCCACAGGTAAGCTTGTGGAAGTATGCCTGTTATCTTCTCTTATCTTATTGTGATCTAATTAAGTTTTCAGCGGTTAAGAGATTCTGAAGGCAGCAGTTTTTCTGAGTCACCCTACAGCTTCTGGATTTCCTGCCATTATACCATTAAAATTTATATTCTAATTCTTATCATTCCAGAATTCATTTGTTTTCCAATTCTTCACGTGTATCACCTTATCTTCCTAACCCCTGAGCCAAACACACCCACAAGTTTTCTCATCTTGATGCAAAATCTTTCAGTAACTCACTTGATGCAGAAATCATTATATCTATTATATAAGGAGATGTGATCTTTTATAAATTCCAGACTTTAATTAATAAAATTGAGATCGTTCTTTGGTTATAAGTTGCAGTTTGAGAATTTATAAGGTTAGTGGCTCTTCTGATCTCGAGTCACCCTAGCATGTTTCAAATTTGTATAAAATTACACGAGTAGTATCCTAGTAGACTTGGCACGTTTGTTCTTAGTGGTATCATTAATTTGTTAGAATTAGAAGTGAAGGATCCACTTGGTGAATTCTACTAGCACTTCAAAGGTTTAAAAGTGCTGTTCGCCTAAGAGCATCTTGAAATGGCTTTCACTCTCCAAATATAATATAAATAATTGGCTCCTAGTGGAGAGGAAGAGAGTGTCTTAATTAATTTATTATAATGTACAACTTCAGGGAGTAAGAAGTTTTTTTATCGATGAGGAAAATGAAGCTCTTAGTAATCTAAGGAGGCACTTAGAGTCTCTTGGACAACAATTTGATTCTCCCTCTAATTTTAACTTAAAAAGCTAACATGGTGAGACTTTTGGAGATGCTCTTTTATGATATTAGAGCTTAGGTCTCCAGTTTTAACTGTTCTATCCTCAATGTTCCTATATTGCATAATATTTGTTTGTTTGTTTGTTGCTCCTTCCTGAGATTGTGCTCTTTAGTAGGATTGTGACCCCTATTGTGATTGTTGTGGTGGTCCACTCGAGAGTGGGAGTGTTAAAAGTATAAGATATGTTTAGTGGTTTGTACCAACACCTCAATGTTTTGGTAGAGTTGGCATCTAGCATTTTTCAACTCTAGCAGCACAGCCCCTAGAGGTTTCGGAATAGGACTTGTGCGCCCTTATAGGCCAACTAGGCTCTCAAGGTTAATGGTTAATTTACCTTTTCTATTACAAAGTTTAGGTTAGGTATAGGTTGCCACCTTGCTCGAGACAGTTAACTAGACCAATATTACCCTTTTTAGTAATTGATATGACCTTCATTTTCTTGCGAAGCCTAAAGAGTGAATAGAGTGTTATTCCAAATACCCTCACATTATTTCTGCAGCTTCTCCCAGTCTCACAATGTGTTCAAGTTTTACTGTAATGGATAAACTAATGGGCTCACTAAATAATTGTTTGACCGACACAGGTCTAATTGCTTTAGTGCATGCTTTTTATATATTTTAGACTATAAACTATAAATTATATGCATCACGGGCAATATTTTAGACTTTCTGCACATGTACATTCCTTTCATGTTCTTTATAGTTGAAATTAAGCTTCCTCCTCCCAAATCTCTTCCTCAGAGAAAGCGAAAACTGCAGCAGTTTCTAAAGGATAATCTCAAACGTGAGGCCCAAAAGTTGTGCGATGAACAAATAGAAGCAAAATTTAGAGGGCACTTATTGCGAGCCTCTTCTGCTTCTTTTGTGCGTAATATGACTGATTCTAACGAGAATTTGCACAAAAGAATCCTCTTGAGCTCGCATAGTTCAGGTAGTTTATTGACATCGGAAAATAATTTTGAGAGGCCGCCTTGTGTAACTTCCAATATGGATGATGCCAAAGACTGGCACCAATCAGACATGATGACATCTCTTTTAGTTGACATAACTGGATCAGTCCATGGTTCAAACCCTGTTACTCCCGAACATATCCAGGAACCAGAATCACTGCATTTGAAGGACAGTACAAATTCCTCAAACTTGGAGGAATCCAGTTATGATTGTCCACCTTCACGATCAAACATGTTAATCGATTCTCTTTGCAATCAGTTCGAAAGGATGGCTGTTCCAGTTGGGCATCACTTTCAGGCCGACGTTCCTGAATGGTGTGAACCATCTAGCGAGGTATCTGTAAATGTTGATTCTGGTAATTCAAGGTGGTTGGGCGCAAAAGTTTGGCCAATTGAAAGGCGAAATGTTGCTTCAGAAGCAGTTGGTAGAGGTAGGCCAAGCTCCTGCTCTTGTGCCTCCCCAGGATCAATCAACTGCGTGCAACACCATATTCTTGAGAAAAGGTGCCTTTTGCAATCTGATATTGGCCCATTATTTCACATTTGGAATTTTGATGAGATGGGGGAAGAAGTTTCCAAGTCATGGACGGTGAAGGAACAAGAAAGCTTTGAATTGATAGCAAAAAGAAAGTCAAATTTCATACAGAGTGCTGTGAAATCCTTCCCGTTTAAGTGCAAGAAAGACATTACTAGTTATTACTTTAACGTGTTCATCCCTAGATTTATGAGTTCTCAGACCAGGTCATTACGAAAAGAAGTTGATATCGATATTGATGACGTGAATGATGTCTATACACTAAATATAAGGAGAACTCGCAGAGATAGATGCAGCAGTTCTGGACGCAGTCGTAAGGATGTGATAACTTATAACTAGATAGTTGAGTGACAATTGATTTTTTCATGTACGCTCTTCTGAGGTTTGTTCTCTACCCCATATTTTTCATCCAGCTGTGTTAGAATATACAACTTAATATCTCAAATATTGGTGATGCCCGTAGGTTTATCTATCAAATACATGGGGTTGGCAAGTGTGGTTGCCGCTGAGGAACTCTCCTTTTTGGTGGCCTGAATTGAAGTCCTCACCCTCAAATGATCCCCTCATATTTCAAGTAAATGCTTTACATTGCTTTTGCTATACTCTTTCAACTAAAATCGTTTCTACTTGGAAGTGTGAGAAAGCTTCTTGGCTGATTAAATAGACTAATCAGACTTAGCAAAGACAATTATTGACTATCGTGGCTTTGTACTATAATTTTAGATCTTTTCTTGTGTTCTCTTTCTATACTCAACTTTATACTTGATTCACCAAGTTGGAAAAGTGATTCGGAGGTTTTTAGTCTTTTCTAGCACTCCTCACAAGTCTTATCCCAAAGTACCACAATTTAGAGCTTTGGCCCTCAATATCACATAAAATTCATCTTTTCAACTTGCGAATTACCTCATCATACATACCTTTTGGAATGAGATGATACACAAGTCTAAATCGGAATCATTTGAAAAATTTCTTGAGAGATTTGCATATTCGATATACGTGCATATCTTAAACATGCCTTTAAAGTTTGAGAGATGCTTTTTTCCTAACTCATTTCAATGATGTTTATTTCATGAAGTATGCATGTTTGAAATGTGTGTTTCATGTTTGGACTTCTCTTTTGAACTGTGGTATTGGAGGCACATTTTTTTCTCTTTTGAAATTGTGGTATTTGGGGCATTATTGTTGAATTTATATGGTTTGATTATTCAATTTGGATGTGTTGTGTGGCTTTATATTTATATATTGACGAGATTATCAATAATATGATAGTTCCATGATCCATAAATTAGTTGCTCTTGAGGGCTCAAGTTTTTGGAAGAAAAGAAGTAAATTTCTTATGTTTCTCAATTGAAGAAAGTTTTGAGAGACAAATATGTGACGAGTTTCCTACCAAAAAACTTGGGAACACAATTAAGAAAGAAAGACACTTTGATTCTTTCTCTTCTTTCCCTCTCTTTCTTTTCTTATTCCTTCAAAACTAAACTTAGGGAACTCATTGTTATGCTATGTTTGAACTAATTGTTTTGATATGCTCCCTAGCTTTCTATGTAGAGAAATGATAAAATATTGAAGTTGGGGCAAAAAAGAAATGAAGCCGAAGAAAAGGTAATATATATTTATTTTTGCCGCGTTTGCAAGTTTTTGGAGAAAAAGAAATATCGTTAGAATCTAACGTCGTGCTCCCAAATTGGGAGTTGGAGAGGAGTAGAGAAAGGAAGAGAAAGGAGAAAATAGATTGCGATAGGAAATTTTTAAAAATTTCTCTTTAATGTTGTTGTCTCAAGTTTTGAAAGAAAAGAAGATAACAAAAATTTTCAAATTTTCCTTCATAGTCGTACTCCCGAGATTTTTCGAAAGAAGAGTGGACGCAAAAGGAGAATTCTTCAAAGTTTCCTTCAAAAGCTTTCTCCTTTTTCGGGATGATTGTTAGTGATCCTCTCGCACATCTTTTTCTATATTGTCATTTTCGTCGTCCAAACAAAAATTCGGGAGCACACGAGAGATGCTTGATTTAAGTTTTATCATTTCTCTTCCTTTATCTCGTTCTCATTAAGAACTCTAACATAGAGCATAAAAGTTTCTTTCATAAAATGATTAATGATTAAGACGGAAGCTCTTTGAAAGAAAACTTAAGACCACACAAAAGAAAGTTTCTTCAAAATTTTGTGCCATTTTCTTTTTCCTTCTCTTCTCTTCTTTTCGAACTAAGTTCTTTGGAGCACAATGTAAAGGAAAGAATGGATGTTTTAATGCTTTAAACTTCATTCTCTTTCCATATCTTTGAGAATCTAGTGGATTGATGGATGCTTGTATGCTTTTAAATACACTTTCATTCCAAATCTTTTAGCTCTTTGGAGGTCCAAAATGTTGATAATAAAGTGGATACTTATTTTCTTGCTTCTTTCAACTTCTTTTCTTTCTTCCTTTAAACAAAGTTGGGAAGGTAAGAGCATGTCTAATGGTGATGCAAAAATACATAAAGTTATTGTTATATTGTACAAAATCAAAAAGTGATTTTGAATGTTAAAATAAAACTTGTGCTCGTTTAAAATGACACCAAATAAAATATGTAGTTATATTTCGATATATTAATCTTCAATGCACAATTATATTTGTCAATATTATTATTATTATTATTATTATTATTATTATTATTATTATTATTATTATTATTATTATTTATTTTTTTTAACGATAAAGTTGATCGCTTCATTTATAAACAGTTAAATTACATATCATCAAATGGATAAGGATTGTGAGGATTTCTTTCATCTCCAAAAGCTTATCATCTAATTGAAATGTATGCTTAACCAATTCATGGGTCGTAATATAAATTACAACTAGCGTAATAGCCCGAAATGATAATAATTTTGTTTTTTAGAAGATGGTTGAGATCGATTTAATGCGATGATTTAAGTCTGAGAATGTTTTTTAAATTTTTATAATACACGAGAAAAATTTAAATGAAAACCCCAGTTTGGTGTGAATTAAGGACCATATAAAATGATATGCTTTTTAGAATTTTGTAGAGGTAATGCAGTATTGGCCAACATCACTGAATATTTGGCATTCCATTTTTGTATTTGAACGTGGTGTCTTCAGCCTTTTAAATTAGTGTACTGGCTGAGTTTTGTGATGAGAATGTCCCATGTTATGTTGGAGTTGGTAGATGGTTTTAATTGCAGCTCAAAAGTGCACTGGCTTCATTTCATCCATTGCAAAATCCTGGAGCTATTCCAGCGTGGAAGCATGCGAAGTAATAGTTAATGGTTCTTAAATTTGTCATGTTTAAGGAGAACAGATTTGTGAGGTTAAAGTCACAAATTTCCTTACGTCTTTGTAATACTGCACGAAGTCGGTATCTTGAAAGCCTATCAATTCAGTGAGTTCTCTTCCATGAATCGTCATTCTAGTAGTATAAGTTCCGTTAATGACAAATATTGATAAGCTAGTTCTCTTTCAAGTATTGAAAGCCTATCAATTGTGTGAGTTCTCTTCCATGAATTGCCATTATGCATTATTTCGGTATATGATCTGAGCTTCTACGTCTTCATCCTATCGACTTTTATTTTAATCAAAACTTAAAACAAAAAAAATAGAATAAGTGATATGATTTATTTAATAAGATTTTTTAAAGTAAACTCAAAAATTAATGTAGCACAATGTTTGTGGCATGGAATTTCTTATAGAAGGTTAGCGGCTTGATTTTCAATAATGAAATAAGTTTATTTATTTTTGCATAAATAATAGAAGGGTGACACTTTTGTAATAGAAGTGAGTTCTCTTCCATGAATCGTCATTTTAGTAGTATAAGTTCCGTTAGTGACAAATATTGGTAAGCTAGTTCTCTTTCAAGTATTGAAAGCCTATCAATTGTGTGAGTTCTGTTCCATGAATTGTCATTATGCATTATTTCGGTATATGATCTGAGCTTCTACGTCTTCATCCTATCGATTTTTATTTTAATCAAAACTTAAAACAAAAAAATAGAATAAGTGATATGATTTATTTAATAAGATTTTTAAAGTAAACTCAAAAATTAATGTAGCACAATGTTTGTGGCATGGAATTTCTTATAGAAGGTTAGCGGCTTGATTTTCAATAATAAAATAAGTTTATTTATTTTTGTATAAATAATAGAAGGGTGACACTTTTGTAATTTTCCAACATATAGGGTTAAATTTGTAATTTTACAACCATTAAAATGACACTTTTCTCCCTTGTCTTGTGTTTTAATATTATATACAAAAACTCGAAATTATTTCTTGCACGAGTATAACATATTAAAAATATTGTACAAGATTTTTTTGACTTAATCTTATTTTTATATAGTAATTTTGTAAATTTATATATTTAACATTTTTTAACTTAATTGTACAAGTAATTCAATATTTGATTAGTTGTACATATTTTTA
>PHNY01050537.1:23426-39541 GCA_003724115.2 Anethum foeniculum
TTGCAAAGAAATTTGAGTCTTCAAAGGAATTTATTGTATACTAGCTATAGTAGCCCCACACACACTAATTTGTGTTATCACTTCATAACATTAGGATCATTGTTGATGATCAATAATTTTTTAATATATAGTTTTTGATATACACATTAGTGTGTGGGAATAATAATTTGTGTTTCTATATATTTTTCCAAATTGAAAATAATAAATTATAATTTAAATTTTGTTCTATGGCAATTTTTGTATATTTTCTAAGGTCATTTAAAATAATACATTCTTGCGTAACAATGACGAAACACAATATTGCTCTCAACAATTCAGCATAAAATCTTTAACTATAAAAAAATTAAATTAAAATTTATAAAAAATGTGTAAAACAATTATTTTTACCAGAATCTTGTCCTAAAATTATTCTTTATTTTATTAATTAACATAATTTATTTTAACATTCTTGACGACTTTGCTTACCTGGATAGCAATTTTCTATAAATGAAACAAGAAAAATAATCCTGATTAAGAAATTATATGTGTCACCGAGAGGTAAGAAAAATACCACTACACCATAGCAAACAGACCATCAGCTGCATAACTTTGTTTAATAACGATCAAGTAGAAAAGTACTGCATTGTTTTTGTTAATCTATACCTATAATGAAACATTAGTTAAATATACTCAGGCAACCTCTTTATTTTCGACAAATTTCTAACATTTCATATAGTCAAGTAGATACCACTGCACCAAGAGCGGGATTGGGTGCTATACACCAACGAACCATTATTGGTATGAACAACTTGCATTTTTGGAGCCATTTTTAATGTGAACGTGTGATGGTTTTCAGAATGCCAACCGTGATGGATCGAAAGCGATGGTCAAAATCTGTACAATTATTTTCTTTTCTTTTTATATGTTTGTTTGTGTAACGTACATGAATAAATGTAAGGTTTGTCAAATAACTACCGTTTAATTCAATTAAATCGGCTATATCTTCATCTTCACGCTACAAGGTCCAACCTACATTGCCGACTTCTATGTAACTGTCGCTTCACTATTATTTTCTATGAAAGGCTAAATTCCTTTTCTTTGTTTTTTTTTTTTTGAACAGAAAGGCTAAATTCCTATTGCTTAAAAGTTATAATGGCCCGTTTGGGAACCTGAATTTCATTTGAAATTTTGGATTCGATCAAACAAGTTGTTTGGTATAAGTTGTTTGGTAATTTAGATTTCATTTGAAATCCAGGACATTCAAATACTAATATAAACCTGAGAATTTGAAATGACAACTCAAATCCTGTCATTTGAAATTCATCATTTGAAATGAAATGCAGATTTCCAAACGCCCTCTAAGGAAATTTGTTCTTGCATATTCATGCCCGTTTAATATTGTTGTTGCAGTAATAATATTTTTTCTGAAAAATAAGTAAAAAATTATTTGTTGAATCTTAAAAACAGTTCTTCTCGGTAGTGCTTTTAGCTAGATAAAAAATAGTCTCATTCATTTTTTTACGATTTTTTTCTCATACTTGACATGCATTTTAAAACTATTATAAAATAAAATTTTATAATTTTTTTTAAAAAAATTCTTTTTAAAAAAAAATTAAACATTATACTTTTATTTAGAAGAAATTTTTTTAAAAAGAAATATAGAAAACTATTCCTCACTTAAAATACATTTTAAGTTGCCGAGGCCATCCCACAATATAAAAAACACACGGAGGGAGGGAATATATCTCAATTTTAACGGCACAACTTTTAATAACAATTATTAACAGAATCCCAAAAAGCATCAAAAAAAATAAAAAATTAACAGAATCTCAAAGCACTTAATTTAACAGCACATTTTTTAATAACAACAATTATTAACAGTAATCTCAAAGAGTCCCAAAGACTAGAAATACTGTTGTATTTGAGCCCAAAAGATTCGTTCAATCAATGGGTTAGCAAAACTAAACTGATTCAACCCAGCCCAAAGATTAGGAAGCCTTGAAATTGTTCTTTCAAGGCCCAAGAATTGTACTCACTGTGCGCGCAATGTTAGATTGGAATAACAAATAATCAAACATCGTCGAATTTTATTCGCCCCTTAAGCATTTTCGGTGATTAAACTTATAGACTAGCACTCGAACCTCAAACGAAAAAATATGCACTCCAAGCAAGATCTATTACACAAACACGTAATAAATCGTCCTCGATTTCGAGCATCGGATAATACTTCTCTTGGTGTCTAAAACCAATATTTCCGATGAAAAAAAGTATTTTGATTATGTATTAATATTGTTAAAGTTGAAATACAAAATTCTAATAAATGAACGGTTATTAGGTACAGAATAAAATAAGAAAATATAAATTATTTATATGTGATTTATACATTATATACTACGAAAATACTTGGACTCCGGTTTTATATTTAAGAATTTTGTTTTACAAATTATGAGAACATATTACATGTATATCAATCAAACAATAAGATTCAGCTAACTACATAGTTTACTATATTCTATATATAATCGGCATAAAGGAGTTAACGTGATATGTAATTTAATCGTCAAGTTAAAATAGTAATTACATAATTTGTAATATTAAGTAAATAAACTAGGTTCGATTCCTCACGGTTACAAACATGAGCTTTATTATTAAAGCACATGTTACACATATCCTCAAATTTAAAATTAGTAAATAATGTACATTTAACTTAATTATTAGAGAAATTATCAAAATTATTATTTTTTTAAAGTTTTTTTGCGATTTTACTATCTTTTAAAAAAATTTGTAAAAATACAGTTTGCAACAAAAAACAACCATATATTCAACTTCATTTACGTTTTGAAAATTTTTGCAAAAATACAGTTTGGTTGCATTCGAGTTTCCATGTGATTGCATCCGAGGTTGCATTTTAGGTTGCATGGGGTTGCAAATCGTATTTTTGCAAAAAAAATTAAAAAATTATTTTTTCGCAAATTTAAACTTTGAAAAAACGTATTTTTACAAAAAAAATTAAAAAATTCATATTTTTTAAAAAAGCTCTAATTATTATTATTATTATTATTACAAAAAATATTATAAGTTGGATTGTATTTATTTAAAAAAATCTAAAAAACAAATAAAATTAAAAGAAAAATAATTTATAAAATATCCCGGGCAATTTGCACCACCTGACTAGTGAACTATAAGCCGTAATGGACAGGACATGAAACAGAATCAAAAGAGCCATCAACCATTACGTACTTCAAAATGAACTCACATCCACACTCTCCGACGTCTCCAACACCATTGTCTTTCACTTATTTGCTAACAAGGACGAACTCGACGACGACTCCTTATTCGAATTCAAGTATGATGTTGCCATTTTCCACAATTTTATCCCACTCAATCCCAGTTTCTGCTGATCAGAAGTCCGACGAGGAAAATTCAACACTGCAGTGCAGCAGAATCATACGCCAAAGCAGCCTCTTCTCCCGTGTCGATTTTTCCAAGCTGCACACTGACACGGTTTCTATTTTCGTTAAATCTAATCCTTGCTGCAAACCTTCCTGAAGGTCGTCGTCTTACACCTCTGTACTTCCTTCCACTACACTCCTCTCCGCCATTGTGCAAGCCGCAAAGTTTTCCGAGTGCTTTCGTTTCTCACCTACGCATTTCCTTCCGGTGCAGTTCTCTTTCTCTTGGCTAGGTTTGCCCCTCTCCCCGTCGGAGACTTGCACAGTTGAGCAAGCCGTATCGTCGTCCTCTTCTCTGATTTGGCCGCCCGTTCCGCCATCAACATGTTGGCTACTAGTGTTATCGTGATGGGCTGAGGAAAGACAAGGTACTGGGATGTGGAAATGTTTATTACTTTGAAATGGTAAATTATACCCCCACTTCACTTCTTTTTGTCTGAGTTAATGTTCGAACAAAAACACGAAAACGAGGAAAATAATACTTTCAAATATTTTAAAAGAAATAAGATATTAATTGAATTTTAATTTTGCAAAGTTCAGCTTGCAGGGACCGGACAAGAGGAAACCAAATTTAATGACAAGACTACATAGAGAAGAGGTAACTGATGATCTCGCGATAACTCTATTACCACCTATACATGATTATATTGCAATAAAAAGTTATGCAGAATACTACCTCTACATAATTTATGGCACTTGATACTTGCCCAGAGTTTGATTATGCCCTACGTTCGATATCCCAGTAGTACCAGCAGGTTGCTCAGATGAAACATTCGCTTCCTGAGAAGCATTGGTATTCATGTTATTTTCCCTCGAGAAATGTGGGGATGGCGTACCAGATGGAGATGTGACTGTATTGGTTAGTGGCCTAGTAAGTTGAACTGGCTGTGTTGGTTGGATAATGTACTGGTTAAGTGCTTCTGAATAAGCCTTTCCTGATAGGCTTCCACGCATGCGGCCTGTTGGCCGCCAGTCCTGCTCTGTTGATGTATTTACAATACCTTCAGGCCTTGTAACAGGTTGGACAGTTCCCCCAGTATTACTGATCAAAGGTCTGTGTGCGTCTACATTCCTTGAAGTAGGAGAAGTTGTTTGCAGTTGAACCGGGTTATATTGTGATTGCATTCTTGTTACATGGGGTGTTCTTTGAGAAGAATTATGAAACTGTTCCTGCTGGTGACGAACATATGGTGAAGAAGCCCTAGTCGGCATACCTCCATGATGAGATTGAGTCGGTGGAAAATGACGGGGTGGTACGGCCAGGCCAGGAGACTGACTCCTCATATGCGGCATCCTTTGGCCCGTAAACTGTTGCTGATGCAAGTTTTGGCCATTAGAAAAAGGAACTCGATAACCGCCAGGAACTAGTGGGGTAGTCATTTGTTGAGATGGTCGACTAGGACTGAACAAGTGACCCTGTGGACCCCAATTCTACACGTGGAAAAAATATAGTCAGTCAAGCATAAAGGTGTTGCATGAATGAGGAGAACAACATAATGAGATAACACATCCAAAGAATCAAGTTTTTCATACCCCAATTTGCTGCTGCAACGTAGATGAGGACATGTATGACCCCTGGAATGGTCTAGGCTGCTGTTGCCTTTCTACGTTACCGGAAGCTGAGCCAGACCCATTTACAATTATTGGCCTCGGAGACATCTGAGAAGTATTTATTGGTCTTTGTTGTGAAACAGATGTTGAAGCTTGTGCAGGAAGGGCCTGAACTGCAACAGGTACTCTATTTATAGTTTGGGATGCCGGAGGGTACCTCCCATATTCATTGATCATATCAGAACTACCATACTGATGTAATTGTGTATTAACAGGAGTGTGGCTCGGCACAACAGAAGTTGCAAGAGCGGACGTATGAAAACCCTCAGGTTCTCGATTAAGAGCAGGAGATATGGCATCAGTCAGCACAGGAGATAACATGTAATTCGTTGGAGCAGATCCTGAAGTAGCATTGCCTCGGGAATCTTCTGCATGTGAGGTACGACACTGATTAACCCCACCAGTATTTGTAGTACACAGGTTTCTCAACTGGTTCTCGTAATTAGCTAACAGGGGTTTCAGACATTCATTTTCAGAAACACCCACTATGTCCATCTCATCATCCTCATCAGAAAGATCCATTATATCAGGGACGCCATTTGCGGTGCATTTAGATTCTTGATGTGGTAGGACTTCTGAAACATTAATTGAGGCTTGATGGTCCCTCTGATCATTGCTTTCAGTTGCTGCTTTCCATGATCCATCGGCAGAAATCATTACGACAGCAACATTTTCTCCTACTTCTTCTAAAATCTAAAGAAAATCAAACATATTTACTTAGAGGCACGCAAATTTCATTTTCAGAAAGAATTACAGCAACATTTACTTGCCTTGACCATCTTCTGATCAATACAAATGTCATTGAAGCAGACGGATTGATTACAATGGGGGCAGCGCCAGGATGGCCTTCTTGAATTTATATCCACGTAATTGTCCAGATCAAAACACTGCAAGAAAGTGAAGTTGCAAAGAAATTTACCTAACACTCCATTTGCTTCGATGGAAGAAAAAAAAAGGATGGAAGGAAATAAATTCAAACTATTTATGCACATCAATGCATAAATTTTATAGATTTCCTCCATTTCATCCCACGTGTTCAAATGAGAACTCAATCATTACAATCCCAATCTGTCCTTTACATATCCTTCACAGATATTATCACATAAAATTTACACCACCTCTATACTTCTCATCCACCCTAAAACTAGATACATTATTCATTCTACCCCCACAACTCCACCCAACCAAACAGAGAGCTCACTGTATTAAAAAGAATGAACGAGGGATGGGGTGGGGTTGAAGAAAGGTAAAATATAATGTTAAAATCATATATATAAAATGAGTAAGGAACCAATTCTCTATATGTTCTAAATCCCCTAATATCATGCTACGTTAATCAATTACAGATTACATGACTGTAAAAACATGATATACAAGTTCCGTGATTCTTGATCCGTGAGTTCTCTTAAGAAAATAGCAAATAGGAGTGGAAATAACCCTTAACACTGAACCTCACAAGCCTTACCAAAACAAGATACTAGAGTAGAGCTATAAAATATCAACAAAGTCTAAGACAACAAATCCTATCTCAGTTCTGTAATGTTTTGAATTTTTATTTCTTTCTTATCAGTCCATTGATGTATCAATACTCTTTCCATCTATCTAATAGTAATTCTTAACTTTCTATTTTGTTATTTCTAACAAACTGCACAAGCATATCGTTAAACTATCTGGGAATAGGGCAGCAAACATAGTTTAAGAACTTTAAGTAAAACTTTAGCTTTTGTTAGCAATGTTGCTTTTTAAAGCTTGTGAAGCCGAAGATCTATGCATTAAGCTTAGTAATATGACCCAAAGATTTATGCAAAGCCAAAGATCTATGCATTAAGTTTAATAATGTGACCAACAAGAACTACAAAAGGAATAAAAGATCCTCAGGAAACCAAACATTGCAATATAGCATTACAATTGCCAATAATGATATATTCTAGCCTCTTTTCTATCAATTAGGTGACAAAGGGAGACTGACCTGATGATGCTTGCATGACTGACCTTTGACAGGAGTTTTGATGCGCTTCATGCTGTCAATGATGGGAAAATATAAATAATTAGCAATGTAGCAATGGATCATATACAAATCAAGCAGAGGTTTGCTAGGCACCGAATTACATTCTAGAAGTGGTTGACTGTTGATAAGAAGATTAGTAGTGGACGAAAGATACTGCTTTAAATAGATATCATCATGTATGCATAGAAACCTCTCACTCAGTTCTCCGCATGTTTTACAAAGTCTTAAATAGTGATAGTGTATACTGATAACAGAAGTTACAGAATGCCTAACAGACCACTAAAATGTAACCTTCAAATGGAATGTCAAGTATGATGCAGGACACGATTGTAGAAACAACGATTTATCAAACAAAATGGATTGTAAGATAGTAACAACCTTTGATTATACACTTTCCTTGGGAATAATATTGATTTTATTCTTGGGAATCGTATAATTCATAGCTTGTTATCTTATTATCCTTTTTGTTTAATAAATCGTTGTTTCTACAATCTTGTCCTGCATCAAAATAGACAAGTTACAGGCTAATCTTTTACTATTAAAACTTTCAACTTCCACTAATACGTATACCTACGATTCCACTATGTCCCTAGCTACCTAAGAGGAAGAAACCTTGCAGAAAAATGCTATAAAATTTCAATAATGGCTGAAAGGTATTCTCTGTCAAGTTACTAGCAGCAACGGGAACTGTTGCTATAGTAATAAAGTTTTTATTAAAAAAACCTACCATACCAAGGTTATAAACTTTCAATAATGGCTGAAAGGTGTTTAGAGTGGGTAGATAGGTTTCAAGAAGGGCAGGAGCCCCAGGATGTAGTTTGAATACTGTATGCACGTGTGTAAAAAGAACAAACAAGTCAAACTACAAAGAAAATCAATTTGAAGAGAACTTGATGTACACCAGAAAAGACAACCAAAAGATCAAGATCAAAAAGAAACACAATAAATAATAATTGAAGCAAGATTTATCCTTAAGAAATGATGATTATCTAAATATTCTTATGCACCAATGATATTGCATACCTTATTGGACAATTTAGTGATATTCGAGATGCCTCTTCAATCAACTCCGAATCTGCTATTGAATAAGTAAAAGATGAAAATTTTATTAGGACCAGGCAGAACAGGACATTCTGCAAGACGCGTATACAAAGACAGATACTAAAAAATATCAGCAAAATAAAAACAGGTTGTACAACCTGAATCCAGTGAACCAACAGTAGGCTGAACATAATCTTGCAAGGAAGGTCGAACAGGAGCCGTTACCGTACTCATATAAGCAACAACTATTACATAATTTCCTTCAGAAAAGTAAATGCTGTCAGTGAAACAGATCATATCAGAAAAAAATTTATTAGAACCACAACCAGTACAAACCATTAAACTGCCCCACAGCTTGAAGAAGATTCGTTCCGTATTTGAGCAGTTTGGTGACATTCGTCGGAAGTTGAGGTCCATTATCCTGAAGAAGAAAAACAGTGAAAAAAGAAGGGAAACACTTGTTTCCAGAATATAGCAACCCCATACTGCTTAATTAAATTTTATTAATATAAAGACAAACCATGAAAACATTAGTTCTTCTTTCAACACCCTTCCCATTTAGCAGAAAGCTTCACATTTAAAGATGACAAGAAAAGCGGGTCAGAAGAATTAATTTAAAAAATTATAATAAGTCAAACAAAACGCAATGATTCATACTTCACTTGTTGAGGACTTATGATACATGTTGATGTATCCACATTATCTATCTGCGCTACAAATAACCACTGCATAACACAATTGAATAAAACATGAGACGCCAAATGAAAACAAGTATATATGATGACCAGATCGACATAAAAGCATTCTATATAGTATATACATAACACTTCGTTCCACAACTCGCAATAACTGTAAGCAGGTTTCAGGTAGGCAAAACCAAAGACTTTGGCAGGACAATACTACTTAACTTCCATACAGACTACCTAAACACGACAAGATTGAATAACAGCATGTGTTAAGTTTCTGGTCCAAGACATCATGTTAAGAACTGTTAGTGTATCAAAAATATCTCTTTATTTCCATTTTGTTCCCAAATGGTTAGAATTTAATGTCTTCAAGTTCTGCCTCAGATGTCAGATCATCTCCATGTCCATTACTTAAACAATTTTTTTTTTTAAATCATAAACGAATTTCTGCAAAGGAGGGGAGTATAATGTCGAACAAAAAAGTAAAATATTTGATTTGTATTTAGTTTAGTTATTATTCAAGAACAAAGTTGACTGTAATTAATTACTATATTAAATTTTATTGAAGTAGATAACTAGGAATGTTTTAGGCTCTCAGCTTCTTTTTTATTTCTATAGGTATCATCTACCGACAACAACAAACTGAATTAAAAACACATCTGGACAGCTATATATAAAAACACTCACAACCATGGGGAGAGTGCAACTCTAGAGGCAGGGTAGAATCTAGGACTCAGTTTTGGTCAGTGGCATTCAGCACATAGTTTAAAAATACTAAGAAAAGAATAAAATCTTACAATTTTATCATCTGGAGAGGAATTTATTTTTTTCCGTATCTGGAAATCCAACACATATGCCTCAAATCCTGGCTACATGACCAAAAAAAAAAAATATTAACTAAGAACTTCTGTATCATAAAGCACTTTAAGAACGGTAGCCAGCAGGGACCAAGACCTCTGATTATCTTCCATCTTATTGGGTACAATGATCAGGAAGTACAAATTTATACAAAGTATGTATTGCATACAAAATATAGAGTAAAATAAGGGACTACGAATTTGTTTAGACAGAGATGAGAACGACTACCTTAGCAGGAAGAATAGCCAGTGTTTGATCTATTTTTATATGCGGATAAAATCTGCACATGAGGGCACAAGAGAGCACAATCAAATACAATTTATTTTTTAAAACAAAAGTTTGTTTTCTCAAGATTCTTCATAGCATATGTTTCAGGAGAATACATCGCGTGAAACGTAACTGCTTGGTTATTTTGAAGAAAAACCATAGGCAATATAAATAACAAAAACACGGCTGATATCAGTAACAAACATAGACTACTACAGACAGTTATAAAATCAAGTAAGACAGAAGACAACCTAATTATTGTTGCATATGCAACCTTGACTTGAAAGTTACTTGATAATAGGCTAAGAACAGAAACTTCAGATACCATCAAAAAATTTGTTTACAGTAAAACAACTCATTAATAGAACTTCTTCAGCATATGATCCCAATGCGCACACAAACTTATAAATATTTTAACTGACTGAAATCTGAATGTGCAGACTCAGTTTTGCCAACCAAAAGATAGAGAACTTTGTTAAAGTAGTATGGATATTAAAGCATGATATATCACCTTGACATAATTGTTGAAATAGTTGGTTCCAGACTACTTGCTTCGGTGTTGATATCTTTTGCACTGCAAAAGGTGCTCCCGATCTAAATGAAAACCATATATGTCATAGTTTCAACACTATACAAACTCCCTAAACTTAAAATCACTGTGTGCAACTAGTTTAGCATAATACAAACCTCATATGCAAGACACTTCAGCTCCTCACTATCTGTGCATGAAAACCATCCATTCTCGCACGCAGTCTTTTGCAATAAACAAGAAACAAATTAGTCCTACAAGTATTAAAGGATAGCCAAACTACTCAACAGTAAAAACTTCAATAAAGATAATATATTAACCATGAAACTGGTAGGGCATATATATAGAATCGGTTGACATGCTATTACTCGCTGGTTCAGATAAAAACATGAGTACGAGTAAACTCTATAGCAAATCTAATCTTTAATGAAATTTTAATGGCATGAAATACACCAACGGAGAAGTAAAAACAAAGCTAATGCATCTAACAAATTAGAAGAGGATACCTTTACAGAGATCATCAAAACCATGATTGCTGCTTGCAATAAAAAATCATTTCTGCGGGTACATACCTGTTGATTAACAAGAGGCGGACTGCTAAATAATCATACTAAAGAATAAAATTCATTACACCAAAATAGATATACAAGGACAAAAAGTAATATGTAGTAGTACTATGACTCAAGATTGAAGCAAATGTGATAAATGGGACATCTTATCTATGAACATATTGTTGATGTTACGATAAATAGCTTCTTAACTTGTCCCTGCAACTTGAGTAGCTTTATTATGATACATAAAAATTTATTGAACCAAATTCTAAAGAGTCTTAAGCTAGTCAGGCGGTGCTTCTAGTCAGTTCCTAGATTCAAAGACATGACTGCAATCAAATCAAAACTAGCTCGACTGTAGAGGAATCAGAATCTTTTAACCATAATAGAATGGCTAATGCACTATTAGTAGTGACAGTTTAATCACAACTTTTACCTCTTCTAACTCTAGACCTCATCCTTCTTCACAAGGCAACTAAAGTTGCACAGGTCTAAACAAGACACACTTGGATTAGACATTTAGACATCAGTATATAGTATACTATTACATACGTGCCCTCCGTTATACATCCGTTATACAATTATACAACTTCACTCTAAAAAGTCTAATGGCTGTGATAAGTGCCTGTTCTTTTTACTCCAACAAATGCAATCGCTTGCTCTACATTCTACAATCATAGCAGATTTTGAATTTTAACCTCCCAATTAATCCATCTCAATTTTAAGGAATTTATCTTGCTTTGCACAGGTGCAGGATCTGCCTTTTCTTTTTTCCCCCCTTGTACAAACTCTTTATACTAATAAGATTCAGTAAAATACAGTTAAAAATGCAGTAAGTAATGCATGAAAAACTGTTAATAAGTGTTAAGCACATAAGTCCAGAATCCCTTCTGTTCCAATTTCCATGACCCGCATGCCTCTTAAGGAGAGCAAGATCTTTAAAGAAGAAATATAGTCGCGTAATGCGTTTAGTTCATGGTAAAACACAAACTTCACAATATATTAAGTAGAACTAGCTATAACTATATTTTACATATATATTAAAAAAAAAAAATTATAACTATATTTTACATATAGATATTATATGTAACTTTTGTTTTTTAATGAGACACCAGGGCTGTACAAATTACAAGTGGGGGATAGGAGGAATCGAACTTCTGACATATAGTACACAGGATCCCATTTCTTCGCCACAAGTCTAGGACCTCATCAGCATATGTAAATTAAAGGGTCACAGAGAAAAATATGTGTTTTTTCAAGAAGAATAAATGCAACGAAATGAAGTTCAAGTAGATAAGCAATACAAATTTTACATAAGATTTATTTGTTTTTTCTTTAATGTATTATGGATATCTTTTTAAGGATGTAATAGTAGATATGATGACAGGTCCATAAGTACCCCTGTAGATGATACTGATTTTCATAACCTTAAAAATGCCAGACCATAGTAAAAGTACCTGCTTCAACAAACCAGGAAGCTCCCGGCCAAAGCTTGGAACTTCACTATTAGCTATCGCATAATCAATACCTCTGCACTTGACAAAGAATAATCATTAAAGTAAAATAAGAGTGTGGACAGAGAAACTAATACACAATAATGTTTTACAAGAAGCAGAGATTGTACTCGAACTATCACTTCTTTTTGTAAGATATAAAGTTATTAATTGTTATTGTAATGTACGCATTTCCCACAATGAACACCAATTAATCAGAAGTCCTACAATTACATGTGTTTTCCTGTAGTAGTCATCATGACTAGTGCTTAAACCTTAAACTCTCTAAAATCGTTCTCATGTTTGCCCCTAACTTCTCTCTGTCTTCTCTAACAATATTTTTCCATATTCTTATACTCTCTCTTAATTTACCAAATTCATGTTTATAAATCAGTATCAGTTTTTGAGAGTAATATTACCTTGATAGTCATACAACTTGGATAACAAAACTAGGATGTAGAATGCCTGGTCTACATCTTCCAGAATACAGCTACTCTTTTTTACTACTAGTGTACATCAAACCAACGATCTTCTGAACATGTTCTACTTCAATTTTATTAGTTTCCCAATGTTTTATTTTCCATTGTATGATACAACTCACTATGTCCAGTATTTCTTCTCCATTAAGACACACGCCACGCCGATGTGTCTATAACACATTTGGACAGAAAACAACAAATAAACCAGCATTACTATTTCATAAAAACATTAGAGACTTTCTTCTTATCAACTATCTATTTCGGCCAAATTCTACGCTTTAGACAATAACTATAACACCACCACATCCAATACTAAAATCACTCCAATGCCACACCAAGTAAACAAATTCTCTAATACATAACAGAAAAGCCAACTTAAAACAACTAATCTTACACATCCACTGCATTCCACTATTTTAAAAACCTAGTAAAAAATTTAAACCGTAAAAAAAGTACACAATGTTTTACAAACAGCCCAAGGTGACACTATTTCCCAAAAAGTGTAACAAATTGGACCATAAGATGACTATATTTTTACATTATATAATTATATATACCTACTATTTCATCAAATTAAACCAATTAATTAATCAACAATCCTAACCAGAGACACACACATAACTATATAACTATACAATGTTTTACAGAAAACATTAACAAACAGAAATATCCAAAACCATACAGTTTTATAAATTAAACCGTAATATACAACAAATTAGACCTAACAAATTAGACCTAACTAATATTACTTAGACATATAAACTTGTTATGAATCGGAACATATAAACTTGTTATGAATCGGAACGTAATGTTGTTACAAATTACACCGTAATATCAACAAACTATACCTAGCTAATATTACCAAAACCTTAAAGTTGTTACAAATTGAGCCGTACAGTTTGTCCCTAACATACTATCTAACATAGCTAAAACCGCAAAGTTGTTACAAATTAAACAACAAATTATACCTCGCTAATATTACCAAACCGTAAAGTTGTTACAAATTGAACCGTAAAGTTTAAACTCCTAATATAACTAAAACCGCAAAGTTGTTACAAATAGAAACATAATATCTAACAAATTATACCTAGCTAATATTACATATTACCAAAACCGTAAAGTTGTTACAAATTACACTGTAAAGCAGTAACGAATCAAACCGTAATATCGAAAAATTTACCTAGCTAACGAAAGGCAGAGATTGAAGAATTCAACCGAATCGGTCCTATCTTTAGTACTAATATGAGCTGATAATCGGTCAGCAACGGCCATTATACGATACGAATTGACCTCCGACGCAGAGTACTTTGTTCCGTTTGCTATGTCGCCGAGCATAGCCGGATTTATCACCGTGTTTTTCGACATCGTTGAGTTCACACTCAGCTCAGCAGTTTCAATTTTTATTTTGGGGGTGTTTTTTGAAATTTTGGGTTGATTATTTTTGTTTATTTACAGATTTTTGGCTTTAAATAGTTTGTATGGTCTGGGCTGAGCTGGCTGGACTTATGTTTTATAAACTGGAATGGGTTTTGTGTTTGTCTATTAGGTTGATGTTTAGGCTTTAAAGGATTTGTATGGGCTGGGTTTTTTTGGGCTGGGGTTTTTGGGCTTATGATTTATAAGCTGGAATGTGTTTTGGATTACATGTTATGTAGTTTGATTTTTTCTGCATATTATTTAAGAATTTTAGGATTATTTATTTTTTAAAAGCAAGTAAGCAAGCAAGCAAGCAATCAATCAATATCTTTATATATACAAAGGAAAACCCCCTCAAGCACCGGAATCGCTCGATTCATATTTATCTTTATTCTAGAGCTCTTCTACTTTAAATATTAAAAATCAAATTTCCTTTTTTTCATATTCTAACTTTTAGGTCATGGTAATAATTATAAAAAATAAGTGTCCAAAAATATGTTAATAAATTTAAATACAAATCAGATTTTGAATTTAAAACTTCCTTCTTTAAGTTTTAATTTTTAAGGAAATACAATCGAAACATTTTATAAATTGGATAAGAGATTAAAAAAGATCAAAACTTTATTTTTTTAGGTCCTATTTTTTAGAAAAGATAATTGAAACTTTTCTTAAATTGGATAAGAGACTTTTGAAATCAAAATTCGGTTTTGAAAATATTAAAAACTAAATTTATTTTCTTATATGTGTTTTGAAGTAACTAACTTTCAATTACCCAAATTATAAAAATATTTCAAACACAATTACAAATCTTAAAATTTTATATATCTATGTTTTTTGATAAATTATTGTTTTGAAAGTATATCTATGTAATTTAGAATTGTCATGTGAAAGTTCAGATAATTATTCTAATTAAATTCAAAAAAATCCTCACAAGCGGTGAAAATCAAAATTAAAATCAAATAGGAAAAAATATCTAAAAATATGTTAGATATGCATTTAACATATTTAAATCGAAATAAAAATTTAAAACCAAGCACTTTCAATTTCAAAAGTTATTCAAATTCAAAATTTTCGATTCGACAAACGAATTAGTGTTTATTTATAAATATAGTGTCAAAAAAATATATTTATTACAACGGGTGTAGCTTAAGAGAACTTAAGAGAAATAGGTATAACCAAAAAGTAAGTTGTTTTTATCCTTCACATATTTTATTTATATAATAATTTATACGGGTCAAATTCTACTAAGAAAACTGTGAACACTATAGTTCCGTTGTAGTGAATACAATATTGAAAATGAACAGAACAATTGTTCTCAACTTTTAAGGTGTGCAAAATAATTGTTCTCACTGATCTCACACAAAATTGTTCTTATCAGAATCACGTCCATATCTTATATATTTGTTTCTCAATTTTTCCTCTAAAACAAATTTTATTTTTAAGTTAAAAAATTATGTAACAAGGTCGCCGCGAAAGCGCGATTTAGTTACCTATCTCTTTCTATATATAATAGTCCAACATGTGTTTAAAATTAGTGAGACATTTTATTTATTTGTGAAATGACAGATTCGCCCATGTCTTTATTATATTTAAAAATAATAATGTTGCTAAGAGAAATTGAACCTAAGTTTAGTCATTTACTTAGCACACTCCAATACCACTTATGCTACTATGCCACTTAAGTTTTTACCCATGCACTTAATATGTATGTGTCCCATGAGAATAAACTTTGATATTATTATTGT
>PHNY01050541.1:20528-32955 GCA_003724115.2 Anethum foeniculum
TACTTATTTTCAGAAAAAGTACATATACCCATACTTTTTCTGAAAATAAGTAACTTATTCTCATAAATAAGATTTGAAACGGGGCCTTAATAAGAACTTGATAATACAACAGCAAATCTGCATCATAACATGTTACTTTCATTCTACCCTGCAGCATTTATAAGCTACATTAATAAATTATTCCTCTTTATCTACATCTTGAAGTTTTCCGTGGCACGTTCACACAAACTATTACGAAGACCATGTTGATATCATAATCAAGATGCTCCTTATTTTAACTCATATGATGTTTTGATGTCCCTGCAAATTTCTTATATTGTCTAGTCTCTACATATGAACAAGTATATTGAGTCGCCTTTAAATGTACGGTTTTTTTGGTACTATCTCTTTTACTTTATTGCAATGTACATGCAGAAAGTTATAATAAATCCCGGCTAGATCTAAGGGTTCCTTTTTGTCCGTCTCCTCAAACCAAGCATGTTTCTTGTTTGAGAAAAGCTAAAATTACGAAATGTTTCTGAAAAGATTTCCGAATACTGAGTTATCATTACGTTACTAGCTAATCTTCTATAAATAAAAATGAGTCCATCATGTATTAATATAAATCCCCAAAATAAGATTATGAGACGTGCAATTTCAAAAAAAAAAATTAAAAACTTTTTCGAAATATGCAACACTTTTAGATATTTAAATTCGCTACATCATTATCTTTTCCGGGCAACCAAAAATGTATGTTAACTATGAGAAAGTGTTAATTTTTACCGAACCATATATTGAAAAGATTAGTTTTCACGGGAACAATAGAATGGGAAGAAAATTGAAAGTGAGTAGAGATTAAAAAACGAATAAAAGATTCATTAGCTGAAACATTAAAACTGTACAAGACAAGCTTGATAGCTTAGCACCACAAGTACCACTAGTCTAGGATAAACATAGCTTCCCTTATTCTACTTTGATCATTTTCTTCAAGTGAGGCAAATATGCACCGTTGTAGTCATGCAAGAGTTACACACCGGGCAGGTAGCTTCAACACTTCCCCCACAAACACCGCAAAGGCAGAGATGCCTACACGGCAACACCAACACACTTGATTCCCTTTCCCCACATTTCTTACACATCCTATTCTTGTCGATAAAATCGGATTTTCTTGAATTGCCCTGACAGACTTCTTGATCATTCTTTCCGGAATCGGTACTTCCACAACAAGACTCTGCATCTTCTTCAACCGCCACACCTTTAGTTGCCAAAAGCCCGTTCATTTTGCTAGCCTTGCCAAGAATGTTCTCGAAATCTTTACGGAGAGACATGGCAGTGAGTTCAGCTGTGTTTGCAACATCCTTCCATAGTTGTGTTTCTGCATAAAGATTCTTCACTTTTTCTTGGAGTGCCATGTTTAGTTTTGCCATCATCGAAATTCTTTCACTTTGTATTTTCGGCCTTTTCACAAACTTTGTAGTTACACTAGCCAACACAAGTCTAACGTCTCGCTCTTGTTGAGCATCAAGTTCCAGTTTAATGTTCTTGTTCTGCATCACCGACAAAAATCATGATTAAAATCAACATGTAAATTAATACTTGGAACTAATTAGTTATTAGGATAACAATTTTATTACAAATGAAACTTACAAATTGGGAAAGGATATAGTCTATATCCCCGAGATGTTGAACATCATATGGAAAATTACTTTGTGGTGCAAAACCTTGGATAGGAACATTATTTGTGACCGGAGGGATGTTGAAATTGTTGAACTGATCTTCCATCGAATCTCTCGAACGCTTTCTTGGGCCATTTGGGAGGTTGTTATTAGGGAAACCACTCTCAGGCTTCACGAAATTAGTCCGCTGTTGAATCATCGTATTATTAGATCCCAGAATTTGATGATTGAAGGCCAACCAAGGATTTTCCGTTGTTGTAGGAAAAGGATTTGCACACCCCACTGGTACAAAATTGTATAGTTTTGCCTCATCAATCTTCACAAACTCCCTGCAAAAACATATACCATGTTAAAAGAAAACACACACACAAAATAAAATAGAATCAAACTTAGCAAACATTTCTTAAAGCAAACAATAACTATTTTTTAGTCTCTGACTGTTCCGAAATCCTGGTTTCAACGTTGCACATGTGTGCCAAGTTGTTACATATATAATTTGATTAGTACCTATTGTTTGTGATGATTTGTGGAGAGAATTGATTGTGATGCCTAGCTTCAAGTGCCATTTGTTGAGATAACAAGAGAAAAGGTCGAGTGAGGAGAAAGTGGATATATAAAGGAAACTGTTAGGGAAGAGAGATATATATAGGGGGAGACTAAGAAAGTGAGAGCATGCAATGGAGGTGGCGAGTTGAGGGGATGAATGAGTTTGGGTTTGCAGTTCAAGGCCCTTTCGGTGTGGGTTATGGATGGATGGACACAGAAATTTAAGTCAAACAAATATTATTTCTAGATAGAGAAACAAAGGTGTATGTATGCATTACCATTTCAAATGCTATAAATTAGTAAATGACAAAAGAATAGTAACCAAAAGTAGGTAGCTTTTCCTGTTCTCATATTTTCCATGCACGGGCGTTTTTGGTGTTTTCCTATCTAGATTTTAAAGTCATGACTAATTAGTTATAATCTCTTAATTAGCAAGATATCAGTGTTGCGTGTATAATGTACTAGTAAATTGGAAATTGCATTTTTTTACGAGAATTTATTATTTGATAACAACAATAATTATTTTGTTTAATGATATGCTTACTTTAGAAAAAATATTTACGTTACCATCTTAGTTTATATTCACGTTATACAATGGGTATAATTGAGAGATTTTACTAAATTAAATTAAAAAAATTTAGTAGCAATTTTAGTCAGGACCATTAAACATCAAAAGATTAATTATACTATGTTTTTCGCTTTAAACTCCAACTTTCCCACAATGAATCTATTTCTGAAAATATTTTTATCCAAAAATATACTCTTACTAGCTTAAAGGAATAAAATTTTATTATGATATTGAAACAGGTGGATAGGAATAAAATTCAATATCCATAATATAAAATTGGTACTCAACTAATTTTAAATGTTTAACTCACACCATGATCAATTGAATATATTAGATGTAGTTACTCTTTTATTTTAAAACACACGCGATTAGTATAGAAAAATATCAAGTTAATCATCCATTTTATTCAAATATATCAAGTAGGTCAATAATTTACGGTTTGAATAAATTTGATTACTAATTTAAAAATTCGTATCAACTTAATTATTAAAACATTAAAAAATTAAAATTTTATATCAGTTTGATCATCGACATATAATTTTTTTGATACAAATTTTCAAATTAGAGAAACTTAAAATTTATGTATTAAATTATACATCTTTTAATTAAAAAGAAATTTAAGATTTAAATATTCAAAAATAGATGTATTTTACTTTAAAATATATTTTAAATTTTTAATATATTTAATAAAATTTTAAAAAAAAATGATCAATCAACTTAATCATACAGTCAAAGCCGTAACATATAAGATGATGAGATTAGGGAGGGAGTACCGTCTCTGTCATAGTTTTAAGGGGACATGGAACGAGGTATACCCTGTGTGTTCACGTGAATTTCCTGCAGAATTTATTTGTAACGTAATGGCGATTGACCATTTATGTTCAGAGTAAAAAATAAAAATATCACAATCCATGGTGCCCCTCACTTTTGATGCCCTTTGATTGATGAGTAGGGTGCTAGATTGTTTTTCACTTCCAAAACGTTCTCCAATCACCGATGTATGCAGCTAGTAGAATAATGTCCGAATGGGATGATTTTGTATTTTGATATTAGAAACTAAACAACTAAGCAAGAAACACTAGTTGGGTGATACTAAAGGTGATAGAATTTAACTATAGTAAAGAAAAAAGATAAACACGCCGTTTACTGCTCCATCCCAAGAAGGCAAAATCATGAGTCATATATTAAATCAAGATGTCGCCCTTTATTGATAAACACGTCTAGAAAAAGCTAAAAAGATGATTGTGTTACATAATACGTTTAGAATTTACTACTACTAATAATATGTAAAGAAATACAAACACAAAAAATATATAAAATAGATCAGAAACTCTACAAATAATTTTTGGAATAAATATATCAACTCCTTATTATTGTATTTTACTTTTAATTTTTTTTATATTTCCCAACAGTAGATGTGACTTTAAATTTTCACAAATCCTTTCACTTGATTTATAGATGGCACTAAATGCCATCCTAGGTGTTATGCTGATCTTTAGGCACACTTTCTTGTTCTTATTCAGAAGCAAACAAATTTATTTACAACAACCTCGAACAACCATGCAAAAACATGTGAATGCTGGCTTATCTTCATAAATTTTGTTAAAAAGTAGATAACTCCAAATTTTCAAAGTTGAACAGGAAAATTTGGTTTTCTCAAACACAAAATGATAAGAGATCTTGCATCATGTTTGCTTAAATTGACAATTATTTGACACCACTAAATTCAACATGAAACTCTTGTTTCCCATCCACAAGATGATAAGAAAACAACATGAAACTCTTGTTTCCCATCCACAAGATAATAAGAAAACATCATGTTTGATTTCATTAATCAAATTAAAGTCGTTTGTCAAGACAGGATGAACCTTAGGTGGTTATAATTCACCCTACAAATACTATCAATTGAAAAATAGATAGATGTAGCTAAGTAATCAACCACACTATTTGTAGATAATTTAATAAATGAAACACAAACATTTCTACCACTTAATTCCTCTAGGAGCTTTCTACACTCATCAATAAGCCTACCACAGATTACATACTATTAGTATTTATACAAAGTGTCTTTCTTCCTTCCTTTTCTGGAAAATCAAATCTATTTTTAATGAAAATTTATAAACCTTCCTTCTCTAGAAAAATAAATCTACTTTTATGAAAATTTATAAATTTGTCTAGAATACAATTTGCAAAACAACTGCTTAGATGGTTAAATTTATATTTACCCATGGTTTCGTATGAGACCAATAAATCTGTACATTTGGTCACCCTTTTTTTCAGATATTAGAAAAAGAAATATTATTTTCCGAGCAATTTTTTTAACTTGCCAAGCAGAAAAAATATGAAAAGATGAAATTGTCCTTATTTTGAAAAAAAAAAGTTTTGACTATTTATTGTGCATGTAGGGAGAGTTTTATCTTTTCATATTTCATATTGTTTGAAACCGTAGATCCATTTTAAAATTGATATCGATATGATCTTTCGATCATTGATTCATTCAAAATTTTGCATGGATAAAACTTACCCAACAATTTTATAATATGATGAATGTAGTTGTACTCTTAAACAGACCCATCACAGAAATCTTTCAATTGCTTATCAAAATATATAATATCATGTTTGACAAACATGTTGATGCTTTACAAATAAGCTACACTTATGTGTGGTGTGACGGGTATATACAAGTCGTTCTGATGGTGATCCTTTAAGTCACTTTCATGTTAAACAGTTTAATTGAAAAACATTAGGTTGCTTTTCTATAAAATAATTAAATTTGAACTCATTTAAATACAAATCCACGACTTTGGTATGGTATGAACTATGAAATATTGTAGACCCAGATACAAAGTACATATTCTTAATAGATATTTACGCAGATATATCAATGAGTGCTTTTTAATCAGTTTTGAAAAGTTCAACCGGACAAAGTGACAATAAACTAATCGGATTAGTCCCAACCTAATGAAAAAACACTGATTATTATGGTGAATTGATTGTTTTACAAATACTATATATAGTCGTACAAGCTAAGAATTCATATTTCTTTATCACCTGGTCAGGTGATATGTAGGCATCAACTTATTGATATAATTGTTGATCCTATGTTCAAGTATCCACGGAGTGTACAAACATACGCACACGCAGAACTGAAACAGTAAAAGTTGGGAAATTTCTTATATAATAACCTGCCCATAGGTGCATGATTCTAACATTTAATTTATATATATATATATAAAAAACTAAATGATACGTACTACTAGAATGCAAGTATTATAATGTTGGTTAGGCTGAAAGCATGCATGCTGAAGATGCAAAAGTCATGTACGTCCGAATAACTTAATTTGCAAGCAATCGAATGATATTCTGTCAACAAAAGACACTCTCATATAAAGACAAGCAGGAACGAGCTACGTAGAAATTCAGGATACATACTCAAGCTTGGTTATATTTCTTAAAGACACAACATAGTTTTCGAAACTGAACTAAGACAATATTGATGGATCTCAATCAGAATACTCCACAATGGCAATCAAAAGACAAGCAATATACTTCTTGCAAAAATATAGCTGCCAACCCCATTATGCTACAAATCCGGGAATTGTGGAAAGAAAATAACTAAATTATATTCAGATAAAAGATTAGGCAATATAATCTTACGACTGTCAGATTACAACTTAAAACACAAGGTCAAGATGGAGTGGTCCTCTGTTCCAAGGGCACCTCAATATCAAACAGTAGCTGCATCTATTCTAAGACCCAATGAAACTGGAGAAAAGTGAAGGGACCAAAAATTCTGATCATTTTTCTTTCTCCTTGTGTCACTCCAAAAATGCAAGTTTATATTGGAAAATGTGCAGCTTGATTCGAGTAATCTTTTTCTACTGGCACGTCCTAGTAATTTCATGCAGACCAGTTTTCTTTGCAACAAATTTAGGTAAATGGATTTTACTACATACAAATGACATTAACACATGTATATTCAAGCATTTAATACAAAGCCTGACACAATATGCAGCCGCTTGTTTCAATGAACTCCCCAAAAGAGAAATGTGCACGCCATTTTCAGCAGTTAAATCCGTGACATACCGAGAGAACTATTATGAGGATCAAGGCAATCAAAATGCCCAACACAATCAGTTTGATCTTCATGTTCTGAAACCACATTTTCCTACGGATCTGTGTGCCTGCAGTCCTGAAGTCCTGCGCCTGTTTCAGCCAAATATATAAAGATTTGTAAGCAGTCTGTTCTGAACCGCAGACAGAGGACATAGTGACATAAGTTACGGTCATGAATGTATCACAACTACAGAATGTAAGGTTGTCACAAGTGCGTTCCACTTGCAGTTATTCTGAGGGGAATTTCTAGCGTAGATAGCTAATTCTCTATTCATTTTCTTTAAAAAAAAGAAGAAGAAATTTTTGCAAAGTTCTAAATCACATCTTATTATCAAGCACATTCACCAAGTCACCAATAAAACATATCAATTGACACACACAACTGAACTGACCTGCTGATGAAGGTTCTCGGACTTGTCCACCAGAAGCTCTATCTTTTCCCCACGATCTAAAACCTACAGATAAATACAAAGTAAAGGTACCTCAATAATAATCAATTTGCAGTATCATTCTGCTAAAATGGTACATTATGTTCTTTGAGGCATTATTTTTCAACATCAACCATTAAAAATCTCTCTGCACATGCAAGTCAGCCTAAAAGCAAAATCCGCTACACAGAAATGTCATTATTCACCTAGATGGCATCAATACATATTAAACTGATATCAAGTATGAGAAGGGAGAATACAACAGATGCCACCAATACACAAAAGACATGTCAACCCTTTTATTTAGTTTAACATGTCAAAGTTAAAAATACGTGAATAACTAACAAATTAAACAATCTTAGAAGCATATTAGAGACACTGCCTTTACAATAAATATTGTCATCTAATATAGATGAATAAATGAATAGAGTCATAGACCACACTGAAATCTGCTTCTGGGGGCAATGGTGTTAAATAAATGAAAAAGTGAAGTACAAAAGAAAGGCAGCAATAATTTCATGTGATTATAAGGCTTAAATATTAGCAATGCTTGTCTGCTACTCTGCTTAAACTATCATTCAATATTCATTACGAAGTGTTGCATATTATTAAACCAGAAAGCCATTACCTTCTCGATATTCTCCATCATAACACCTTTGACTTCTGAAACCTGGGCCTTCACCTTAGCCAATTTGCTGATTTCCTCAGGATGGTCAATACAGTATTGCATATGCTCCTTCAATTTTGATCTGAAAAATGAGCTCATATTAAGCATCAGGGAGTATTAGTGCCAGATAAACTGCACACTTTAGTCATGATAATTATCAGACAGCATACCCATATTCCTTGGTAAGGCTATTAGCAGGAGCTGTAGCACCCTTTCCACTGCCATATTTAGACACAAAATCATCCTTGACACGCTCTAAAAATGCAATTGGAACTTGTCTACCAGCTGATTCATCTGCGACCACACAATATGCTGCATTTCCGAAAAAATTAACCATGAGATCCTAATCATGGAGGCAGTAAATTAATTTCTAGTCATATATTTATTTATGCAATATTATTCGATCAGTATTTCCCTTGCATCATATAATACAATGACCAATGCAATGCAATAGAACTGAGCTACCCAAAAATAGAGCTGGAGTTCTGACATTATGCCTAGAGCTGAGCTTCTGACATTTTTTTATCATCTTATTACTATTATCGCTGCCAGAAATTCTCAGCCAATGACAGTAATGCTGTTCTTTTGTTAGATATTAAGTTGTATATTTCATCTTAAATATTCTGATAAGATTTTAATTTATTATAAGTGGAGTTTGTGAGCACAAGTGATACCTTTTTGAAGAGAATGGTGTTAAAAGATGCTATAAGATTCGAGTTCAACTCGGCATGTATTACCATCTCCAATATGGCACATGATTACATATTGTCCAAAGGTAGGATGGTAAATAGAAGTAGTGCAATGGTGGTTTAATATTAGAGGAATTGTTCCTGTACACTACAGTAAGCTAGTTATTAGAGGGTAAAGTTGCCTTCCTGACATGTTTGTGTAAATACCAAGTCAAGTAATAATTAATTTCAAATAGAAAATGCAAATCTCAACAGGGACCCTATATTTTAACTTAATCCCCATCCCCAAACTAGAGTATTATACATCCATGATTCATCAAGATTCCACCTCTACATTTTCTCTAAAAGAATGCAGCAAGATAAAAAGAAGAAGATGTTGATGCTGCCAAACGAAATTCAAAATTTCCAGAGACAAAAGGAGAAGTAATAAAATTAATTAAAATATTCTGTGTCTCAGCACTACTTTATTTTAACAAACTAATAGTAAATAAAAAAGTGAGATGGTAATCAAAATGTAATAGTTGAATTTCACATGTTTCCATATAAACCAAGTATCCATCTATTAATATTTTTTTGATTTTTTTTCTACTTTTGAGCCTAAAAAATGTTCAAAATCTCTGTTTTTCCTTCAAAAAGCCAAAAAAATAGAATTAGCAAGAGTGCAGCCTTTCGTACATCCTTTCTCTATACGAGGTTTGGTTATTTACATGTCATTCACCATTCAAATCAACTTCATTTGTAACCTTAGTGGCCCCTTAACATCGTAAAGGAAATACAAGTAACTCTTATGTAGATAACACTATAACAATGCCATGAGTATACAAACAATTTTTTTATAAAATATATTTGCTAATTAAAGCATCTCAAATGCCAACTTAAAACCTAAAATAGATTATCAGAAACTTATCAAGATTTCAGGTTAACCATACCAAATACTACACACAAATACAATACTATCTACGACACTACCTCATCTATACGATGTTATGGAGAAAACACCACACAAATAAACTGTCTTCATCTTCACTGTTATAATGATGATATAATTATCCAGTGTCACTATCAAACCAATTTAACTGATCCGAAAGTAACTTAAACAAATAAAAGCATAACAATCAAACATTAAAATATAAATCAGAATTATTTATAAAATAACCAGGAAGCATTTCCCAGCAATTAAACGAACTCTCTGCACTGAAAACCCCATTACAGAATCCAAAAACATAAGAATAGATACATATATATACATAATAACAGTAAAAAGAGATTCCCTTGCTACAATCTTGCGTGATTACAAATAAAACTATCACTCAAATTCTAGCCTTTTCAAAAATTACAATTTTCATACAAAATAATATTAATATTTTAGTTATACTTTTTTTGAGATATATGAATGAACATATTAGGACTATAAGCTGTATAAGTGAGAACCAAAAGATCACCTTATTACATTTCATTTCTTCCGTGTGGTTGTAGCACCCAAAATACAGCCCTCAAAAATTACTAATCTTATAACACCAAATAGCATAATTTTCAAGAAATTCTGGGCAAAAACCTTGGCGCTATAAGATAGACACACACACACAAGCACAGCAAATGAGATATGCTTGTCACTTTTTATATCTTCTTGGTGGCTATAACTCAAACTTCTCCCGAAACCACAACATTTTTCGTGAAGTTCCAATCCTTCATTATTTCGAACAAATCGTAGCTAAACAACTCAAAACTATAAGCTATAACCCAAAAAATCACTGTTTTCCAACATACAGTCAACAAAAACCCAATCTTTCCCAAGTTTCAATCTTTCTATACCAAATACCATTCTTTCCAACAAACCATAGCTAAACAACTTCAAACTCCAACTCTATACCCTAAAAATCACAACTTTTTAACATACAGTCAATTAAACAACAAAAACTCCACATGGGCCATCATTATTTCAACAAACCATAGCAAAACAACTTCAAACTACAACTCTATACCCTAAAAATCACAACTTTTCAACATACAATTAACAAAACAACAAAAACTCCACATGGGTCATCATTATTTCAACAAAATAACCAAAAAAACAAGAAAGAAGAACATACTGAAGCCATTGTCAACAAGATAATTGAAAGTGTGGCCATCACAATTGTAAGTAAACTTGTTGTTTGAAGAAGGAAGCTTCTGAAGACATTGAAAAGCAATGGAGTTGAAATTGCCACTGAACTCTGTGTATTCTGCTAATACTACACTCCCTCTAGCCACAAATGCATAGATCAGAGATTTTTGTCCCATTTTTTAAATTTTTTGTGTCAAGATTTGATTTTTATGGTGTGTGTATATGTGGGTAGATCTTGGATTTGGAAGAGAGCAGTGTGTTTGTAAACTCTTTTTCTTTTCTTTGGGTTTTCTAGAGAGAGAAGATACAGGAAAAGTGGGAGAAATGTTTAAAGTGAATTTAAAGATTTGGAAATTAAAAACAAAAATGAAATGCTTGAAATTCAAGTCGGTTACAGCTCAGTCACCATAATATTAAGCAAAGATAAAGTAATACGAGTATTATTTTTATCTATTGTATCATCGTTCTAAATTAAAATGCCATTTATTATCACTATTTATCAATCCATGACATTGTTAAGTCATGATAATTTGCCTAGATCAACTCATAATCCTTCTTTTACAACTGTGTTTATACTTGGAGTTGAATAAATTAAATTTAGTCACGGGTTACTGTGGTGCATTTAGCGCAACTCTACCGTACTTCTAATTCTTTTTCTAAAACTAATATAATTAGATTGCTTCTTAACCATTTAATATACAAATTTTCTAAAAAAAGATGATGTTATTAAAAATTTAGAAATATCTCATATGTGTGAATAATAAAAGAGAGGAGAGGAGAGCTAATCTTAAAAATGAGGAGAATAAATAGACTTCGATTATTTGAGAAAGAGCCAGGAGTTTGTTTTCATAAATTCTGAGGAATTCTCAGGGATGCTCCTAATTGTGATTTTTACGGATTTAAGTTGACTAGTCACTATCTAGCTATTAATCAGAATCACCAATGTTCAATTTTTGAACATAGTTTGTGCTAATAATAATGTTAAAAGAAAATTTCATATTATAATTTTATTATGATAAAAGTTGGATTTCTTTATATGTTTATGGGGCTGTTTGGGAAATTTTAAAATAAATAATTTATGACTTAAAATAAATAAGTGACTTATAAGCGGTAAGTTAATAAACGCTTATAAGTTATATAAGTATTTGGATATTTTTTTTTCTTAGCAAGTGTTTAAATAATTTTACTTATATTTCAAAAAAAAAATACTTAAATTTATTAAAATAAATAATTTTTAAATATAATTATCTTAATTCATGAATTTTAAGTTGATTAACATTTAAAAACATACTAATTTAAAACCCGTGCGATGTACGGACTTTCTTTACTATTGTATTATATATTAATTTATTTTAAAATATTTTTTTAATATTATATTATTAATTTGAATTGAATTGATCAGTACGTTTTAGTTGAAAAGAGTAATTGTTTTAGTTAAAATTTTCAAATTTATGAGACGAACGATTTTTTTAATATTATATGATTTTTTAATTCAATTTGGTTGAAACTTTTTAATATTATACTATTAATTTCAATTGATAATGAGTTTTAGTTGAAAAAGGTAAATAGTTGATTATTGATAATTATATATTATTAATTTGAATTGAATTGATCAGTACGTTTTAGTTGAAAAGGGTAATTGTTTTAGTTAAAA
>PHNY01050617.1:20042-37082 GCA_003724115.2 Anethum foeniculum
TAGTCAACCTCCAGGTTTTGAAGATCCAAATTTTCCAGACTATGTATATTATCTATTGAAAGCACTCTATGGTTTGAAACAAGCACCTAGAGCCTGGTATGATACTCTTTCAAAATTTCTTTTGGAAAGTCATTTCGCTAGAGGTACTGTTGATAAAACTCTCTTCTTTAGAAATGTTAATGGCTCTACTATACTTGTTCAAATCTATGTAGATGACATTATATTTGTTTCTACAGATGAAAAACTTTGCAAAAAGGTTGCCAAACTAATGCAAAACAAATATGAAATGAGCATGATGGGAGAACTAACTTATTTTCTTGGTTTACAAGTGAAGCAAGTTAGTGATGGAATTTTCATTAGTCAAACTAAATACATTTATGATCTTTTAAAGAAATTTGACTTAATGGATTGTTCATCTGCAAAAACCCCCATGGCTATTGCCACTAAACTTGAATTAAACACAACTGAAAAGTCTGTGGATATTACAAGTTATAGAGGCATGGTTGGCTCACATTTTTATTTGACAGCAACTAGACATGATATAATGTTTGCTACATGTTTGTGTGCTAGATTCTAAGCTGATCTTAGGGAATCTCATTTAATAGCCATTAAGAGGATTTTCAGATATCACAAAGAAACACCAAACCTTGGCATTTGGTACCCTAGAGAATCTGGGTTTCAGATGCAGATTATGCAGGTTGCAGAATTCAGTCTCTACTTCTACAGGGACATGTCAATTTCTAGGAAACAAGCTTGTGTCCTGGTTCAGTAAGAAACAAAATTCAGTCTCTACTTCTACAGCTGAAGCTGAATATATTACTGCTGGCAGCTGTTGTGCACAAGTACTTTGGATGAGGAATCAACTTTTTGATTATGGAAAGCATGTAGACAAAATTTCAATTTTCTGTGACAACACAAGTGCTATTGCAATTACTGAAAATGCAGTGCAGCATTCAAGGACAAAGCACATTGATATAAAGTATCACTTCATAAGGGAACATGTTATGAATGGTACTGTGGAACTTCATTTTGTTCCAAGTAAACAACAAATTGTAGACATATTTACCAAGCCACTTGATGAATCAACATTCACAAGGTTGGTAAGTGAGCTGGGTATGCTAAATTTCTCCTAATCTCACTTTATATTCAATTTGATTTGTAGCCAGAAATAAATTTGACTCTCTTGACCCTGTCATGAAAAGGTGAAATTGTGGCTAAGTCAAAATTACCCCTAAACGGATAACCTTCATCCGTTGAGAGTCAAATATATATATCTGGATACATTATCCTTCAACGGATAATGTCTTTTATCTACTTTTCAACGGTTATTCTAATTAGTAGATATCCGTTGATTTATATGAATCTTAACCGTTGATTCTGTAAACCTTATCCGTTGATATATGCTTTTAATCTTGTATATACACGTTGAAAGGCGGTTTCAGAACTTCTACAATTAATCTTATTTTGTAACGGTTGTTTTTAACATAAATCATTGGGTAGTTATTTTATTTTTAATCATTTGTTTACTTTATTTTGAGAAAGTATAAAAGCCAATTTCATTTTCAGATCTCATTTTTATCTTTCTCTGAATTTCTAAAGGCAAATTTTCTCTTTCTTCTCCAAAACTTCCCTTTCTCTCTGTAACTTCAAATCTAACTCAAATGGCGCCCGTAGTAAAAATTATGTCTCAATCTAGGTTCGTCTACGAGAAGAACAACTTTGTTGCTTTGGTGGACAAGACTGGTGCACATGAAGACTATCATAGAATGATGGACTTCATTAGAAGCTNTCCCACTATCTATTGTGAAGTTGTAGAAGAGATATGGACTTCAGCCGTCTTTAATTCCACTGACTTGACCATTACCTTTTCCCTTAAAGGTAACTCTTACTGTATAAACTGTGATGATATTCAATCATGCTTTAAGTTGCCTGAAAACAATGTTGTCACTCCACACACTGATAATGATGTGGTTAATATGCTTAAGTCTTTAGGTTACACTCTAGATACCAGTAGTTTAGGGGGTATTAAAATAAGAGGCCTTAGAAAAGAATGGAGCTTTCTTAGTGATGCTTTTATCAAAGTATTTTCTGGCAAGATTAGTAACTTTGATGCTATAACTTCTGCACTAATCAATATATTTTACATGCTTTTGTCTGGTAACTATTTCAATTTTAGAAACTATGTTATGATAGAAATAGGAACCAAATTAGGAGAAATAGCCAAGAGACCTAGAAATGTTTATTATGCTAGGTTTATCATGCTTTTGGCTAACCATGTTTCTGATAAGCTGGTACTTGAGAACCCAACAAACAAATTAGATTGTCGGGTTCAAGAGAAAAGGGTGCTAGCTGACCTAATCAGAAACAACCTCAACAGTGAGGTGCCTCTCTTTTATCCTGCAGTTTTTGAGGCACCTCAGGTAAGTCAGGTATCAACTCCTATCTCTACTTCTTCCCAACCCTCAATTTCTTTACCTTCTACTATGGAAATGGGGTTTGTTACAGTGACCAAACAGATCCCTACCCAAGCCACAAAACCAAAAATCTCAAAAACAAAGTCAAAGAAAACCACCTCTAGTCTCTCTCAAAAGACACTAGTTGTAAAAATTGCCAAGCAACCTGAGGGGAGTGTGAATGGTGGTGAGGTTGGTGAGGGAAGGGGTGAACATAAAAGAAACCCCAAGAATAAGGAGGGTGAAGTAAGTGTATCCCAAGCCAGCCATCCTACAGTCTCTCAAAAGACTGTAGTGAGTAAAAAGGATTTAAACACATCACTAATTGCATCCTCCTAAAAGGATGTGATTATTGAAAAAGGCTCTCAACCAGGAGCACAGGCCAAGAGGGGAAGAGACACTAAAGACACATCTCACACCTATATTAGGAAGAATAAAATGAAAACCACTGGGGTTGCACAGGGCGCACACAGTGCAGACTCAGCCTGTTCCTTCTCAAACTCAGTTTGATGTGGCTCATGTAAATGTGGAGTCACAGCCCCACTCTTTGACAATCGAAACACCACAAACACAGAGCTCTCCCACTCTCTCTCAGGATGTAGATATGATATCTACATCAATTCCTGATTCTCCATCTCTTAAATTCATGGAGGAGCCAATCACTCAAACTGGTGGTCATCATCTTATTAATGATTTGTTGGACCACCAGCCAATTCTTTTAGAAAATATAGACGAGTCTGTGAAAAATCTCAAATCAATCTTCACAGACTCAACTGTAATTTCAACCTCTACAACTCCATTTTTCTCATCTTCAAAGAATATTCCTCATCCGTAGACAAATGATTGTCTTTCAACGGATGTCCCTAACAGCAGTCATCCATTGAACATCATCTCTATAGCTTCAACGGATATCCCTTATCCGTTGACAGTCACTGCACTTACTTCAGAAATTTCCCAATCTATATCAAGTGCAGATAACTTAGCTGTAGTACAATCACTTCTAGGACTGAGGGCAGGGTGTGAATTGAGTGAGAGGCTGGGTTGCTCCCAGGAAAAAGGAGAGGATGAGAGTACACAACTGCACACTATTTCCTCAAGTGTGGCAAAAGTGAGTGAGAAGAGTACCACCTTAGTAGGTGAAGGTGAGGGTGTGAGGGTGGTGAGCCAGGGGGAGCCCCTGATGCAAGAAAAGAGAGATATTGAGAGAAAAGCAGGTACAGGAGAGATAAGGGAGGCAGCCATTGCTAGTGAGTCAATGGATGTCAGTGATGCTGAAAAGGAAAGGCTCTATCAGCAAGAATACAGAGCTGCTATAGATTCTATTTTCTTATATGCTGAGACAATTACTCACCCTGTTACAACCTATCAATAACTGGCTGTTCAGGGCAATGAGGAGGTAGAAAGATCATTGAACTTGGTTCACACAACTGAGTCAATGATGAGAGCTAAAGATGCCATATATAATCTGTCTTTCTACAGCTGGAGATGACGACAGCTTTGGAGATGATTTTGATGAAGATGAAGAAGATTCAGCCATGGACTTAGGGGGAGATGAAGGCCCTAGTTCATCTGCCAGTTTTCCAGAGTGGATGCTTTCCAAGGATTGCAGCTCACAATACTTCACCTCTACACTCATCAAGCTCATCAACCAAACCAAGCTATTGCTGCTTTAAAGAATGCTGGCACCATAGCATTACTACAAGCCCATCTTGAGTCTCTCGAACTCCACAAAATTTAACATTTAAAACAAGTTCAAGATGTGGATGGCCTCAGAATTGATATTAAGGATGTCAAGGAGGACTTGTATAAGAAAATTGATGAAAGGCTTCATGCCACAGCAATGAAGGACATCCAGCAGCGCCTCTGAAATGAATCAGACCTATCTGGGAGGCTTGATGCTCTGGAAGAAAAAATGTCCTCAGTAGAAGGCTCTCTCAAGATGGTGCTTCAAGGTAAAGCCACACATACAGATCTTCTCCAAAAGCTAGTGGCTGCACAAGTTCCTTCTTTCCTTGATGTTAACAAAAAGGGGGAGAAAAAGGAGGAGGACACATTTGTGCATGTACAAGTCACAAAAGTGTTGGTTCCATCCATCACTATCTCCAAGCCACTAGCCAAGGAACTGGACAATATTGACCTAATCAACATGGCTGCAGCTGAGTTGAGACTGAAAACAGCAAAAGAAGCTGGATGAAGGGATCTCCAAAGTGTTTGGCTCAACTTCAACTACTGCAACTGATGTGAAACATAGCACAAAGTTGAGGCCACTTACTAGGGAAGAATGGCAATTTCCTCTCACCAAGGAAGAATGGGAATCTCACAAAGGATTAGGTGGTGAAACATCTTTGATCAATGAGTTCAAGCCCATAGTTCTCAAGCCAAAACCAGCCTCAAGCACTTGCAGCTCAAAACATCCTATGGAGTTTGACTTCCATCCATGCAGGCCTGATGATCAAAAGCTCCTAGGTCAATTGATCTCCAAATTCAAGACAACTAATGACAAGGTACTGAGATCACGGATGGCAAGGATATGCAGATATGGTAAGCTGATATGTGTGATGGAGAATCATCCTAACTATCCAGAAGCCAAGAGGGAAGAGAACTTGAGAATAAAAGCCAATCCCAAGAAAAAGGGTGTTAAGAAGTCTTAAAAGAAGGCAAGCAAATCAACTGCTGAACAGGCAACGAAAATGCCTAAGGAAAGTGAAGAAATACAAGTGTGGAAGACTGGTTAAAGAAAGAAATCAAGAGCTCACAGGGTCTTAGCAGATGAAGAAGGTGAAGTTCCCCAACCTACAACTATAATTCAACCAGCTGTGTCTTCTGTTGAAATCAAGGTGAACCCTGAGGTCAATTTCCATGGTGAGCCAATTGTACCAAAGGATGAACCTATAAATTGGGAGAACATTCAAATCCCTGATTTTGAGTCTCTATTCCCCACTAAAAAGAGATCATTGAAGAAGAAGAAAGTCAAGCCAACTCCAATTCCTCCCAAGCCTGTCTCAAAGCCATAGAAGCCAACTATCAGCAAATATGATCAACTATATATTTGCGATATTAAAGAATTCTCTGATCTTGAGCTCTTTCTGGATGAAATTGAAGAAGTGAGAGGTATTGCATCCAATACCAGACTTCCAGAGAGACTCACTTTCAAATACAAGGGTGGTTCTGAGATCACATGGCCTCTATACAGGATTCTCAATGAAGGTTATAGTGTTCTAATCAAGGTATTCTCTCCAATGAAGAAAGACTATGGATTCACTAAAGTGGCCAAGTCAGAGATACAGAGAAAGATCACTGAAATAAGACAAATCTAGAGAGATCCCAGTACACTCCCAAGGGTACTAACAATTCCAAAGACTAGAGACAGAGTGCACATGAAACCCTATTGGATCATGGAGTTTAGAGATGAAAAAGGAGACAGAAGATTTTTCAGAATTGAAGACCAGCTAAAAATCTCAAGTAATGAAACTCTCAAGGAAATGCAGGAGATGCTGGATATCAACAATGAAAATGAAGCTGAATTCCACAGACAACTCCAGCTTCAGATAGAGGAAAATAATGAGAAGATGGGAAGGAAAACAAGAGACTCAAGGAAAAGGAAATAATCTGCTCAAGCTAGGGGAGCACCTTGATATTGGCATGTAAACAACTTTCAACTCTCCTTGTACACTATTTTCACTTCAATGAATTCCTATGCAATTATCTACTACTTCATGTAAACAACTTTCAACTCTCCTTGTACACTATTTTCACTTCAATGAATTCCTATGCAATTATCTACTACTTCATGTATTATCTGTGTAGGGTGTTTTGTTATCATCAAGTCAACCTGAATTTATGCCTATAATTCTATTTAGACATAAATTGGGGGAGATTGTTAGGAATATGTTGTAGTCTTGATGATAAGTTTCCAAAACACCTTAAGTAGATAAGTTAATATTTTTCATTGTAGCTTTCAACGGATAAGCACTTTACTTTATCAGTTGAAAGAGTAGCTTATCTTTATTCATAAGTTTGCAACACATTCTGTATACTAGTATAGCTGAAGTAGCTTAAAAGTTGGACCGATCCCGCACAGATTTGGTTTTGGGTCACTCCCAAAAAGCCTCATACTAATGGAGTTATCTGGCTGCTTATATACTAGCAATCCAATGTGGGACAACTCCTAACAATCTTCCCCTTCACACATCGGGCTACACACTTGTTGAATCTGCCTCCTTTAGTGTGACCAGGCTCCCCCTTGACCCATACTGAAAGTCCATCTGGCCATTTGCCTCCTCCTAGGCCCATACTAGAAGGCCCATCTGCCTCCCCCTCAAGCCCATCCGGGGTAGCCCATTTGCCGCTTTGTAGGCCCATCTGAGAGTCCATGTGAGATTGTTATGGACCGTTATAACCATAACTATGATACCACTTGTTGGGCTTGCTAAGCAGGCCTAACTCCACATTAGTATGATATTGTCCGCTCTGGGCCGAGCCTGCACATATTTGGTTTTGGGTCACTCCCAAAAGGCCTCATACTAATGGAGTTTTCTGGCTGCTTATATACTAGCAAATTGCCCCTCCCACAAATGATGTAGGACAACTCCTAACATGAATAATACTTCTGGCATACTAAGAATTTATAACATGGAAATTTCATTATTTGTCAATGCTAGTAATACTGTAATTTGGTCATCGAATTTGGTACCCGTGACATTAGCAGCTTCCCAAGATTTGCATGCTTAAGAGGGTTTAAACCAAAGGTACCAGAAAAATGGGATGCAACCGATTTGACATACGGGTGTGTTCGTACAACTCCATTAGATTGTGGTCATGGAGACGATTTTATCAAGTAGTTTGGACTAAAATTGCCAGACACTAGACAGTCATGGTACAATTTAAGCATGAATCTGGAGGAATGCAAAAGTGTATGCTTAAAGAATTGCACTTGTATAGCTTATACAAATACAAATATCGAAAATGGTGGAAGTGGATGCTTGTTATTATTTGAGGAATTAATGGATGGGCGGGATATTTATATGAGAATGCCAGCCTCTGAGTTAGGTAAGGCTAATATTTCACACAGTCGCACAAATTGTTAACTATAAATGTAATTGAATTATAATTGTCAAAAATACTATTACTAGTTTTGTTTATCTGAAGATGTAAGCAAAAGACCCAAAGTGAAACGAGTGCTATTCATTGCAATTCCTGCATACTAACAGCGGTATCAGCTTTAATCATCATGCATTTGCTCAAGAAGAAAATAAAAAGTAAGCTCTGGATAAATTTCTTTACTAGATAGGCCTGTATAGAACTATTTCATCAAAATTTGAAGTTAAAGTATATTGTCAAGAACATTTCAATACAGGTGTACCACTTGTTTTTAATTTGCATCTCATTTCGCAGGAAGGCTACATATAAATGAAGAGCAAAATCTGGAATTACCATTTTTTGAGTTCAGAAGAATTACTAGTGCCACTGGTAACTTCTCCCACAATAACAAGATAGGAGAGGGAGGCTTTGGACCTGTTTACAAAGTTAGTATCGCTTGCACAATAATGGAATGAGTTTAGGAGATTTAATAATTTAAGCTACATAATTTGGGGGATATTTATAAAATTATGATAATAGATAAGATAGTATAATAGAGGTGCCGAAAATAAAAGAACAAACTCCAACTAAAGAAATAAGAGTATAGAACTATCAAAAGAATCATTTTGCAGGGATTGCTAGTGGATGGGCAACAAATAGCTATGAAAAGCCTATCAGAGAATTCAAAACAAGGAATAGATTCAAGAATGAAGTTTCATTGATTGCTAAACTTCAGCATCAAAATCTTGTCTCGCTGATTGGTTATTGTATTAAGGAAAGGAAAAGGATATTGATCTATAAATACATGCCCAACAAGAGTCTCGATTCCTTTATTTTCGGTAGATCCCTCTTCTTGATCTTATTCTTTATCTAAACCAAAAACTTACAAGACACAATATTATAACTTTCAAGTAGGAAAAATGTTGCTTACATCATTCAATAGGATAAGTTGAGCAACTACAACTGAAATAAGAACAGAAAAAGAAATACGCAGGTTAGCAGATTGGCCAAAATTCTACAATATTATAAATGGAGTTGCCATGGGACTTTTGTATCTTCATCAAGACTCAAACTAAGAATCATTCACAGAGATCTTAAAGCTAGCAATGTGTTGCTTGATCATGACATGAATTTAAAAATTTCAGACTTTGGCATGGCGAGAAGCTTTGGAGGAAGCCAAACAGGAACAAATACAAGAAGGGTTGTCGGGACATAGTTCGATTTTTACAACATTGCAAAGAATTTCTTGGTTTAACCATAATACTAACATGTTCTCAATAAAATCTGATGTTTTATAGTTTTGGTGTCTATTATGGGCAAAAATAGTATCATCCATTTCTGAGGTTAGCCCGCTGCTTCTAAGGCTAGCCCATCTGAAAGGCTAGCCCAATGATTAGGAACCCGATTCGAAAGAGCTTGGTTCAAAAGTCGGGTTTTAATTTATGGATTATTGGGTTCGTCTAAGGCAGCCTCGCGTACGATGTAGGCCTCACCTGGAGCACATAAGACAATACTACCATCCAGCAAGAGAAGAGACATGTGGCCTAGGCCTAATATGGAATATCTTCACCCTTGTAGAGGCGTAGTCCGCCTGAGCAACCGGCACGATCCAATTAGGTCATAGACATCAAAAGTAAGAACAGGATATCAAGTTATTTAGGAACAGTATTTGGGATAGTCTCTCCGAGCCTAGCCTCTCCCGGAGCCTAGCCTCATGCGGAGCCTAGACTCTTTCGGAGCATAGCCTCCTTTGGAGCCTAGCCTCCTCCGGAGCATAGCCTCTCCCGGAGCCTAGCCTCCTCCGGAGCCTAGCCTCTTACGGAGCATAGCCTCATGTGGAACCTAACCTCTCCCGGAGCCTTGCCTCTTATGGAGCCTAGCCCTCATGTTGAACTGGGCCTTGTGTGACAACAAGATAGCATCTAATCTTTGGGAGCCTAGTCCATGATCAATACAAAGAAGTAATATGGCCTAGGCCTAATATGGATTATATAGGGCCCCGCCCTTTAGGAAGCTTACGCTTCGCCTGGTAAAAGCCTTTCATCTTGTGAGTGTTGAGAGAACTCAAGAACCATTATGAAGAAAGCACTGAAGACCATGAGCCTAGATCACCGAAAGAAGAAGACCTAAACTGTCAAAATTAATCGGGTTCTCACTACAAGGAAAGTCTAAACTATAAAATGACGACAGTCCTACAAAAGAAAGCCTCGCCCTTTGGGCCCAAGGAAAGGGAACCTCCCCAGAGGAGCTACTTGAAGACTCTGAAGACAACGGGCCTCACCCAATATCAACTAAATTATACTGCAGCTATGGAAGAGGGCTAAGACTACCAACAGCCTCGCATGGGCCTAAGAGCATCGGCCTTGGATGAACCTGAAAGACTGGCCCTGTGATTAGTTACCTTCTCTTAGTAGATAGGGATAAGCTTTGACTTCGACGATCTCGGGTTGGTGACTTATCCACTATGCTCTGAGAAAGTAGCTGGGCTTTAGGTCCATGACGGTTATATAAGGCGGTGGCCTCAGTCCTATATGCATTTAAAAGAAGGAAACTCATTTTCTTCCTCCCCAAGGACTATGTTTGGCTTGATCCCCTATAAATAGGGGTACGTAGGCACATTGTATGGCACGAAGCAACCATTGCGAATAAGAGAGAATTCGACATTCGATCTTAATTTTATAATTCGATATCCCATACAATCTCAACCACCTCTAAACATAAAACCCTAGCAACCATAACCTATGCTCTACACCATCATCAATTACCACCACAATTCCAGCAACCCTCCCCGAATTTGCTATCACCAAATTCCTCCGTTAACAATTGGCGCTAGAAGGAGGGCCTTTTTGACATCTCTGGAGGAAGGATGTCGCAATATACTTTAGAAATCGTTGATGATGGTCATCATGAAGAGGATGTTACCAATACTGCTACTCGGGTAATCTACCTTCCACATCCTCTGTCGAGAGTCTCAGATCTAAGGGAAGTAGTCAACCAGAATAGGGAAAACCCCATCTTCCAAATTGGGGTAGGTCTCCATGATTGATGAATAACATAAATCTAGACTGCTACAACTTTGCGGAGAAGGGAGCGTCGCCCTAGGAAGGAGCCCATCACCACTCAGCGAGATATTCCCCGGAAGGAGGCTGCGATTAAGAAGGGTTGTAGCATGTAGGACAAGCCCAGGTCTAACAGGAGATTTCAAGCTATTAGAGATCTGATCTTGAGAAGGAGAGTGCCTAATACCAAGATTCAAAGTCATGGACTCTTTGGAGCACATCAGAAGGGCTTACAAGGTTGGAGTTGCTTTATAGAAAGGAACTAGTTATCTTACTCATCAAAGGGGAAGGCTGTTCCTCGGACTCACACTTGGAGCATCTCAAGGATCACTGTCAGTAGCCTTGGAGCCCATTCTGTGAGAATGGATATTTTGGAGCCTCTTCTATGAGAAGAGGATAGCTTGGAGCCCCTTCTGTGAGAAGGGATATTTTGGAGCCTCTTCTATGAGAAGAGGATAGCTTGGAGCCCCTTCTGTGAGAAGGGACAATATGTTTAGGTAACCTGTACTTCCGGGAAGTCTGGATATTTTCGGCGCTTCTCTTTTGAGGAGAAGTTACTTCTTTTAAGGAAGATGTCGGCACTTCTCCTTTGAGGAGAAGTATCTTTCTGTGGGGAAGATGCCACCCTTTAAACATAATATTTGGGTAACCCGTACTTCTTGAAAGTCTGAATATTTTTGGCACTTCTCCTTTGAGGAGGAGTATCTTTCTGTGAGGAAGACGCCATTCCATAAAACTTATGCGACTTTCTTTGAGAAGGTTCAAAATACAAATTAAGGCTTAGGCGATCTGGAGATATAAGGATGAAAACAAATTCGAGAGGCGAGGTTTTCATTTAATCTTAAAGGCTAAGCTTTAAGAGCAATCATGAAATGTTAAAATTCCTCCATGAAAGGAAAGCTAGTTATTTTCTTGTGAAAATGTTCATAGCTACAAGTGAAGCTATTTTTTATAAAAGACGAAGCCTTGGTAGTCATAAGGCGAGGTTCTAAGCGGAACTACTAGAAACCTAACATGTAGGAGAAGACTTATTGAAAAGCGAGGCTCTTAGAAGCCCTTTAAATTATGAGAAATGTGCTTTATAGAACATCGAAAAAGTTGATATATGGGCTACTTTGAGTAAAAGCCACAAAAAAGGCGAGACCTTATAAGTTCAGTATTTGTTAAAATTCCATTCAAATGAACGAGGCCTTGTTATTACTTAAGCCTTCGAAGTAAAACAATTCATTATTCATTATCCAAAGGGCGAGAGTCTATGGGATATCTCTGAAAGCCTTAATGTTTGTCTAAAAGGCGAGGCTTTAAGGGAGACCTATGAAAGCCTTAATTTGATTAAAAAGGCAATGCTCTATGTGAAACTTCTCAAAGCCTATATTATTTATTTGCAAGGCGAGGCCCAATGTGGAAGTCCTCTCAAAACCAAAAATATTTATTTAAAAGGTGAGGTCCTATGGAAAACCTTAATAGCCCAAAAAAATTTGGACACTTATCATAAGTCCAATACATGTATGGGCGACGCCCTCAATAAATAGCAACAAAGGCCTCTATAGTAGGAGAGGCATTTTTTAATATATAAATGATAGAAGCCGAAACCTAGGCTGTATGGGTGAAGCCTATGATGTTACTTGGAGAAATAAGGATGATATATTTTGAAGACCTCCTTTAAAAGAGGATGTTACCTATTGAAGACCTTCTCTAAAGGTGAGCGTTACTTGTCAAAGTTCTCCTCTACAGGAGGATTCTATTTTTTGAAGACCTCTTATGAGGAGGATGTTATATGAATTTTTTTTTTAAAAGACCCATCTCAAGGGAGGATGTATCCTAGATTATTTGAAGAAGACTCTTCGGGGGGTGATGATACCCTTGGGGGTGATTCCTTTTTTAACCAATCCTTGGTATGGTAATAATGCTATTAGGGGATGATTCTGTTTGAAGACCTTTGGGGGTAATGATACCCTCGCCTGTGGAAAATTAAGGAAGTATCAGCTACCTAGCCTTTTGAAAGAGAGCTAGACCTATTCAGAGTTCATTATTCAAAGGATCAAGGGAATGGGATTACACTCAAGACACTTAGAAGAATACTACAACAATAAATTGAAGATGATGACTCGTGCCTTTTATCAAGTAAGAACATCTTCCACTTATCAGCAGCCTACGCTACTAGCAAGGCCTCGCACTCTAAAAAGTTCTCTAGGGCCTCACCATGTTGTCTACTCTCGTGCTAGAGGCCAAATCCAAGTAATCAGCACTAAAAGAATAATCATGAGCTTTCATCTTCAACAGCGTCGCCCTCGGAGGTCCGGAAGACTATTTTTACAAGAAGAGTTCTTATTAAGATTCAGACTCAACCAAGGAATCTCTAAATCAATGTCCGCCGAGATAGAAGAATATTATGATAGTTTCTTTTACAAATACTTGTTGCAAGAAACTGGGGGGTAGTTGTTATGGGCAAAAATAGTATCGCCCATTTCTGAGGTTAGCCAGCTGTTTCTATGGCTAGCCCATCTCTGAGGCTAGCCCACTGATTAGGAACCCGATTCGAAAGAGCTTGGTTCAGAAGTCAGGTTTTAATTTATGGAATATTGGGTTCGTCTAAGGCATAGGCCTCTGAAAGGCATATGACATAGCCTATTTGTGTAGTTCGAGGATTTAACTCAACTTAAAAAAGAATGTAATAAGTAAATAGCAGATCAACACTCACATAGATCTCTGAAAGTATTACTCGTCAAAGAAAGAAGAATCAAAGTCAATCTACAGTCTTGAAGAATTGCCTCATTGAAAGAAGTTCATTTAATTGATCAAGCCCCAGTGAAATAAATCAAGAAAATGTAACCATTTAAGTGACAGAGATCTCATCCAAGTGATAGCCAAATTAACAAATATTCAGTACAAGGAAATAGGGATTTAAATTGAAGAAAATCACAGCCGTAAAGTCAAGACATGAAGAACCGTCACAGAAGTTAGTCAATCATGAACCAGACAATACATTGAGTGTCAACATTGAAGTGGTGGAATTTATTCATAATATTCAGTGATTTTCAGAAGATTGGTTGCAGTCAAGAGATTAATTTAATTCTCTATTAATTAATTAAATCAGTTTGTTAATTTATGAAAATAATTTATTTCAGTTAGAAATAAATTATTGATTAAATTGATTAGCAAGATTAATTAATTTAGATTTTTATTAATTATTTAAAGCTGATTTTTTCTGATTATATTAATAATTCAATTCAGTTTAATTTAGTAATACTACTGAGGTAGTATTACCGATAGTAATATCATTATTAACTGATAGTATTACCGATAATACTACCAACTCAACTGGTAGTATTACCGATAGTACTACCAGTTGTGCTGGTAGTATTACCAAGGTTAAATTGATAGTATTATTAGTATAGTTAGGTTGCTTTAATCAGTAAGACTATCACAGTTAATATATATTCAATTCACAAGTCAACAGAAAACCCTAACATTCACAGCAGCCGAGAAGAACATATATCAGATCAAAACAGTCACATTCATTTTTCCTTTCTGCTGCAAACAAACTGTAAAATTCAAGCATTAATTTCTATCATTTATTGTTGAATTCAATCCAATAGAAATTAATTACTTGTACTTGTGAAACTATCTAGCGGATCAAAAATCCCTAGACTTTAATCTCAAATAGCTTTTAGCATTCGATCCATTTATTACAAATATAGAATAGTTCATGTCGAATTTATTCTAGATTTGAATCAAATAGTTTAAGATTAAATCCTTGTAATCTGTACCATGTTTGTAACAACCCTTCAAGTTTAATATAAGTTATATTTAACTTGAATCTTGTTTCAATCTTTTATTCCGCATTAATTTCGAGAAAACGGTATAGTTTGTATTCAACCCCCCCTTCTACAAACATATTGGGACCTAACAGCCTCGTGTAAGATGTAGGCCTCACCCGGAGCACAGGAGACAATACTACCATCGAGCAAGAAAAGAGACATGTGGTCTAGGCCCAATATGGAATATCTTCACCCTTGTAGAGGCGTAGTCCGCCTGAGCAACCGGCACGATCCAATTAGGTCATAGACCACAAAAGTAAGAACAAGATATCAAGTCATTTTGGAACAGTATTTGCGATAGTCTCTCCGAGCCTAGCCTCTCCCGGAGCCTAGCCTCATGCGGAGCCTAGCCTCTTCCGGAGCGTAGCCTCCTCCGGAGCATAGCCTCTCCCTGAGCCTAGACCCTTCCGGAGCATAGCCTCCCGGAGCCTAGCCTCATGCTAATCCTAGCCTCATGCGGAGCGTAGCCTCTGCCGGAGCCTAGCCTCTTACGCAGCCTAGCCCTCATGTTGAACTGGGCCTTATGTGACAACAAGATAGCCTCTAATCTTTGGGAGCCTCGTCCATGATCAATACAAAGAAGTAATATGGCCTAGGCCTAATATGGATTATATAGGGGCTCACCCTTTAGGAAGCCTAGGCTTCGCCTGGTAAAAGCCTCTCATTTTACGAGTGTTGAGAGAACTCAAGAACCATGATGAATAAAGCACTGAAGAGCATGGGCCTAGCTCACCGAAAGAAAAAGACCTAGGTTGTCAAAGTTAATCGGGTTCTCACTACATGGAAAGCCTAAGATGTAAAATGATGACAGTCCTACCAAGCCTCGCCCTTGGGGCCCAAGGAAAGGGAACATTCCCAGAGGAGCTACTTGAAGACTCTGAAGACAACATGCCTCGCACAATATCAACTAAATTAAACTGCAGCTATGGAAGAGGGCTAAGCCCACCAACAGCCTCGCCAGTTCATGGGCCTAAGAACGTCGCCCTTGGATGAACCTGAAAGACCAGCCCTATGATTAGTTACCTTTTCTCAGTAGATAAGGTTAAGCTTTGACTCCGACGACCTCGGGTCAATGACTTATCCACTATGCTCCGAGAAAGTAGCTGGGCTTTAGGTCTATGACGGTTATCTAAGGCTGTGGCCTCAGTCCTATGGGCTTTTTAAAGAAGGAAACGCAGTTTCTTCCTCCCCAAGAACTACGTCTGGCTTGATCCCCTATAAATAGGGGTACGTAGATATATTGTATGGCACGAAGCAACCCTAGCGAATAAGAGAGAATTCAACATTCGATCTTAATTGCATAATTCGATAACTCATACAACTCAGCCACCTCTAAACACAAAACCCTAACCTTAATAACCATAACCTACGCTCTACACCATCATCAATTACCTCACAATTCCAGCAACCTGTTCCGAATTTGTTATCACCAAATTCCTCCGTTAACGGTGTCATTACAATAGAAATTGTAAGCGGGATGAAAAACAGATGTTTCGAACATCCAGATCACAATCTCAATCTTCTAGGACATGTAGGTGCATACGCATATGTTGTAATGCATTTATGCTATACATTTATATTTCAAGTAAACTTGAGAAATGAATTCTTATAAGGTCTGATTTTTTTGAAGGCATAGAGATGCTTTGACGAAGGGAAGCTTGAGGACAACCGATCGACTGGACAATCTTGGAGTCAAGTAGTCAATGTGAAGTATTTTGAGTTATTCAAATTGGATTGCTTTGCGTTCAAGAATATCCGGAAAACAGACCAAACATGACAACTGTGATTCTGATGTTGAATAGCAAGACAGCACTGCCTAAACCCAAGAAACCTGTTTTTTATGGAGAGAAAACAACATGAAGAAAATATTTTTGAAGACAAGCCTGTGTTATCTTCATCCAATGACTCTAGTATTACGAGAGTTGCACCACGATAGGACTCGCTCAATATTCAAGTGTTACTTATAAAACTTATGTTTATGTTGGGATTAAGGTACTTCAGGTGGTGTAAATAACTGTCTTAGTCAAGTGGATTGCTAGAGGGTAATCTTGTTCTTGGAAAAAGTATAATTGCATTATACTAGACTAATGAAAAATAAGGATGTCAAATATTTTTCCACAATGATTAAAATTAAGAAGAGCTCCTTAAATCTTAATCCATGTATTTAGTTTATACAGGATGCAAGACATTTTTCTTTTGTAATTCTGTTCGAAAAAGTTAGTCCAGCCAAATGCAGTATTGAAAGGGTCGACCTAGCTTGCAAGTATTGAAACTAGAGTTTGCAGAGAAAATGAGCAGAATGCATAACTAAGAATCATTTCCATTCATATTTGACTAGGTAGAACAACAATAAAAATACACTAAGGGGGTGTTTGGTTTGGGGTAATGGAGAAAGGGAAAGGGAAACTGTTAGTCCCCTAATAATACAACAGCTGAATTACAGAAGGGGGGTTGAATGGAATTCAGTATTCTTGAATATTTTTCTTCAAAATGATACTGAACTGAATTGAACAAATATAGTTAATAAATAGTGTTTGAATTGCAGTAATGCAGATAGATAAATATATATATTCAAAACACAAAGCTTTAAAAACTATCTGGTGGTTTGTTCTTCCACCAGAGATATAT
>PHNY01050650.1:1853-12803 GCA_003724115.2 Anethum foeniculum
GTATCCTGCATAGCCACAAAATTCACCTTTCTGTTTGTTAGAAAACTCCCGATCAAACATTTATCATATTCGCCGTTCTGGTTTTCTGGAACCACATCCTCCAAAATAAGCCCATCTTGATCATCATCAGAGATCTTAAGCCTTTCATACCCCTCGACAAAATCACGTTCATGAGTTACACCCGCCATGACAAAAACGAAAGAAAAAAACGAGAAAGAGATTTCAGAGATTTTGGTATCTTTTTGATGAATCTAAAATACGATAAAACTCATCAGATGATGAGACAGAGAAAACACGTCAAAAGACGAGACTTTAAAAAAATTAGCATGTTAAAAATATAAAAGTGACATGTGTAAGGGAAAAAAGCAGTACTGAGCATTCCAAAGACTAGAATCTTGGTTCATGTTGGGCTATTATATATATAAAGAGATTTAACATTTTATTTCTCGGAACCCAACTAGGTTATTATTATTGTTGTTGTTTTTGAGACTTGAGCTGACTATGCCAAAGTACATACGTTCACTGATCGAGCTACTCAACTCAGGATACAGAATAAACAAATGGAATCTAGCGGAAGTCTTAAAATTTTTATTGTTATCCAGATACAAATAAAGCGAGGTACTGACATCTCTATTTAGCAAACCGACTTGCAGGATAAACGGAAATCAGATGAACAAGCAACAAGCAGTTCAACAACACAACAAGCCTGCTACTACTTTTTATTTTAAGGAAAACATAATAATTAAAAGGATGCAACAACAGCTCACGAAGACAATGAGCTGCCTTAGTTTTTCTACCTCAGAACTAGAAACTTGATAGAGCCGAACATATCACACCAAATAACAAGCATCTAGCGCCCAACAAACTCTGACAAAGTAGCAGTAGCATTGGACATTGATGCTGGAGGAATATCTGAGCCATCGCGAATTCTGTCTTCTGAGTACACAAATGTTGGCCTGCTTAGAGGTACTAGTTCAAGTGATCGATCACTTATAAGCAAAACAACAACTTCAGACATTGTAGGCCTCAAAGAAGCTGGTGACTGAGTGCACATCAGCGCAATGTCTATAACCTTCTTAACTTCTGCTGGTTTGTATTCATCCGAGTCTAATGTCTCATCAACCAGCTTCAGATGCATGTCATTCTCATGTAGCTTCCATGCCTAATAAAACAAATCAAAAAAATTTAATTGGACAATTAGGCCTAGTCCTGTTTCAGAAGTACTGCGCATATGTTAATAGCCAGCTCTTTCCAACTTTTAAAGTACACCAAGGTATCTCAAGTCTTATTCCTTTTGTTTAAAAATTAAACTGTGTCGAAAATTGTTATGAAGCGCATATTTTTTAACTTCAATATTGCTATGAAGTTGTCTTAAGATCTGAAATCTTCATGTATATTTGTCATGGTCTTTAGTTTGTTGTATCCAGTGTTTGTTGTATGAAATCAGCCAAAAAATATTGAAGAATTTTGCAAATGTATCAAACTTTGAATACTATGAATGTTATAACTTACGTATTCAAGGAGGAAATCAGTATCGCTCTCAATATTCGTGTCACTACAACGCCGGCCACTTACAATTTCAAGTAGCACAACACCAAAACTGTAGGTATCTACCTTTTCAGATAATTGTCCTTGAAGTGCATACTCAGGTGCTGTGTATCCTCTGTTGCATTACCAATGTTACGGAGTTCATTAATTTTAAATTTTTTGCTCAGATGAATAGAAAATATATTAGATTTTGAAACAGCCAAATGAGTATATATTAGCACAAAACTGTTTCGTCTATGAGCACTACATATTCAACTTACAGGGTCCCTGCAAATTTGGTGTTGAGATGAGTTTGATCCTCAGGTAAAAGCCTTACCAAACCAAAATCTGCAATCTTAGGCTGAAGTTCATCATCTAATAGGATGTTACCCGGCTTTATATCACGATGTATAATACGAACATGGAACTGCTCATGAAGATAAGCAAGACCCCTAGCTGTGCCAAAGATAATGTCAAATCTTTGTTGCCAGTTAAGAGTCCCCCGTTTTCCTCCTGTAAGATGATAAAATATCCATCGCAATAAGCTCAATATTCACAAGCTGTTAGTAGATAGACACAATTTGTTGAGCACTAACAGTATCAGCTAATTGTATACTTAAAGAGAAATGGAGATATTGCAATAGTTTCATGAGTTGCACCGAAGAGTTCTATCACAATGACACAGTGTACTGGAGCTAAAAGGGTATTTTACCATATAAGTAGCTGTCAAGACTTCCATTTTCCATGTACTCGTAAACAAGAAGTAGGTCTGGTCCTTTGCTACTACATCCCAAAAGACGGACAAGATTCCGGTGGTGGACATTACTGATGAGCCTCACTTCACTCTCAAAATCTGCCTTTGCTTTGCTGGTGCTCAGAGCTAGTCTCTTGACTGCTACTATATTACCATTCTTTACAATGCCCTGTTTAATCATATTACCAAATAACATTACCCGGATGTTTATGAAAACAGGATAATAGATTTGCAAAGACAAACACAAATTGTATATATGGTTCATGTGATGCTTAGTAGACAAGAAAACCTGAAATAAATTACCTTGTATACATCTCCAGAACCTCCTTCTCCCAGTTTGTATTCTTGACTAAAGTTTTTTGTTGCCAATTTCAAGTCTTTGTAATTGTAAGTTACTGGCCCCTGCAACTCGGTTGACCCCAGTACATTACCTGGTAGAAAAGGAGACAATTATGCATAATCATGTTGTTCTAATATATAACTTGCAAAAGGAATATGCACCTGGACCTACACGAAATTTATTAGTGTGACAAACCAAACCAAAAGGATTTTAGTTTATTATTTAGACTAAATTATCATGTTAACCTTCCTAGATAGCATTAGCCTGTTAAAGTTAAGAACACTGCACCTGAGTCCAAAATTTTTTAAAACAAAGTACATAGCAAACAACAGGGTCATTTACAGAGTATCAAACTTTATGGCTAAATTTGAGCAACATTTTAACTCTTTCGGGAGGGAGGGGGAACGAATGCATTTTATGAAAAAAAAAAAAGCCAATAACTGATAATCACCTCTTGGAGTTACTTTTTTCTTTCTTGATAAACGGTATCGCAAAAGTAAAGCTGGTACGAGCAGAAGAAAGCCAACTCCACCAACCACGCCCCCGATGATCGCTTTTTTGTTACTTGAACCTCCTGCAAAACACAAATTTTCAAGTACAGCCATTTATGATTATTAAATCATCTGCTTGTATATTTTAGTTGCATTACCTGATCTTAGGTATCGTGAAATATTAATCGTCTGGTTGCTGGCAAAGAAAGGAGTGTTTGTGTATCTCATGAAACAACCAGCATCGAAAGCTCTTGCCCCAATACGAGGAGGACAACTCTTGATGTTTTCGTAAGCTACATTCATGCAATTCTGACATTCAATGTCAGTAACAGTTTCAGCACATTGTGCCATAGCATAAACGCTCGTATTACCCCCAGGGGTAACTTCAGTCACTGTAGCTGCATAGAATTTTTTTGTCTTTGGCGTCGCAATTACTAGATCACTCAATAACGCATCCACAACTGCATTATATGACGTTGCTGATGCAGTGCCATTTCTTATTGTGCCATTATCACATCTCCCAGCATTCCCTAAAGCATTTGCTGTGCCGTAAAACCTGTTGGTCTCGTACCTTGGGAACACAAGATAAAACATTAACGGTAAGACATTTTAGCAAGAAATCAACGAGTTACTGACTAAAAGAAAGTGTTAAAATTAAAACATGACCCTGCTTTTTGGTTTTTATCAATTAATTGTAAACTTCCATTTAAGCTGGTTATAATGTGGTAGATACGCCAGTATCTAACAGGAAACCTAGAAGTATATATGCTTTAAAGCCCTTACAGCCCATAGTACCGACCAACAAATTATCTTTATGTTGGATTTAATATGATAATATAGAAGAAGATATATGATTCCTGTTGTTTGTTTATTTACTTGTGTAAAAGGTGCACGGAGTTTGTTTCTATACCTGAGGAAGCAGCCATCATATATGACACGAGCACCATTGACCAATTTACAGTACTTGCGAATATCAAGAGCCGCTGTATCAAAGCAAGAGACACAATCCGCAGTTGAAAGATAGTTTCTGCACTGAACAATAGCATAAACAGGACTGCTGCTCCTAGCCAGCTCTGCAGTCGCAAAGTGTGTTTTATTTACTGACAACTGTCGCCTTAGATTAGCCATGGTTGTGTTTAAATTGCTGAAAAATTCAAAAGTGGCATTCACTTGACTGCAACCCTGGTTTATCAGATTAGCTTGGGGTTGTGACACAACAAATTCTATCATCACGAACACCAGCACCACCACCGCTGCCATCTTCCATAACAACTTCATTGCTGCCGTCTAACCAAGCTGAAAATCAATAGATATATAGGTTATAGTTATATGAAAGGAAAGACATTCAGTAGATGTTGGGAGTACATCAACAAGTATGCAAGTGGCGAGGGATCTCTTATTATATTTCGGTAACTATAAGGAACCATTTTCGAAAGCATTGGCTGCACACTTATTCCTGAATAACAAAAATAAACTAAAAATTGTGTTGCTCATTCTTAACACAGTAGGAATGAACTGAACATACCTGGGCTTCAAGCAAAAGTACTGCAGTCAGTTTGATTTGAATTTCTATTAACAAGTATCACTTATTTATACACATAATGCCCGTAATGTTCATCAACATTATAATATGCATGATAATTATCCTAATATTAGCAGTCACTTATCATTGCACGTCGGCGGCATTTTTATTTTCTCTAATCAATTCCATGCAAACAGATGCAGAAGAAGACAATAATTGAAATTGTCAACCCCAATATAGTAAGGTTTAACAAGCTGAAACGTCGATATATAAACAATAAATTACAATTGAAGTAAAACGAAAAAGACCCCGAGGATATTAAGTTTTATACTCTTTGTCTTACAAACTGAAGTCCCCAGATCTGAAATCATGGAGACTATACCTAGGTGCCTCTATATTGTTCATCTGCAAAACATGTGAACATAATTTTAAAATGTACAATATCCGAATCATCATAAGACTTACCCCCTTTCCCCGAAAAAAGGGCTAAACTTAAGCATCACAATTCATGCAAGGTGGTGCAACAGCTAACATTTCAGGTTATTGTATATATTCAACCCTTGATAATGTACCATTTAAGGTAATTTTGCAGTAGTTAAATAAAGAGTGCAGTCTACATTATTGTAACAAGAACATAAAATTTAGGTCATAAGTGGTAATAGAATGAACACTGCCTGAGTTGAGCAAACAACCATCTGACTTGCAGGCATAGATAATGAGAATATAAGACAGCAAGGAACTCAGAATGACAAGTAATGTTTACCAGATTCATATTTAATAATATAATATGAGGAGATATTGTATACGGTTTCTATGACAATACAGCTCTGCAAAAGCCGCCACCCGAGGATGCAAAGTTGAGATTAGATATAATGTTAATGTTACCACATTACAGATTAAAATAATAATACGAAGAAATTAAATTAATCTTCTTTGATATTTTTTATAATTCTTATTCATCATCTAACAGAAGCAGTTTAATTACGATAGTAGTTGATTTGAGAAAACAAAATTGATTAATCTCTGTTTAAATGCTACGAATCGATTACTAAAACTAGAAGAAAATACAAGAGGCAAGTAACCTAAATGTTGGACAACACCGCAAGACTCTCTGTGGACAATTTTTATAGGAAACCATAATAAATAAAAACTTGCAAACAAGTAGAGCTAGGGTCTTCTAAGAAAATGGTTCAGCTGCATTTGTGCAAAGATGATGAATTAATTAGAGTGATGAGTTAATAGATGTTGAAACCTGAGTTACAATAAGGAGCTAAGTATTTGCAATAATAATGTAGAATAGTTGCAGGGGAATAGAAGGTGGTTCTGTGTTTCTTTTCCTGAGATAGGTACACAACGAGCATTAGTCGCAGTGATGCATCTAACTTCCAACTTTGAGGACTGAGGAGACTGGTGAACACCCTAGGTCCAACCCAACAATGTTGGAATATTGATTCAAAATTGTAACCGAAGAATCATTTATATTATTATGTCTTAACATCTCTTTAATCAGAGAAGATTTGTAACTCCATAGACTTATTATATGGCACTAATCGTGCTTATGTGATTTGTATGAGCTTTATATAAAGAGCATTTTGATTAATAAAAATATAAGCATCCACCAAATAATATCTCTATCTCCCTCTTATATCAAAAATAACAACATGGTATCACAGTCTTAATGGTCTTAAGAGATATGTGAGTTTGTGTGCTTAGCCACAATTTTTCGCATGAGAGATTCAAGCTTGTGGAAGGTTGAATCTGGGAGGGAGATGGAACCTCTTGGAAACAATCCAACACTAGATCAAATCAAGATCTCTAAGGACGGGCCAACAAGAGCTTCCGAGAAAGAATACGAAGGAGGGTCAAGAGGATCCGATAATAAGAGGCACCAAATTATAGCGTGTCTTAATAATGAGAAAGAAATCATGGCACAAGTGACCATGAAAAAAAATTTATTTTGAAATTGTAGGTGAAAGTTTCACGATGGAGAGAAGTGCTCCAAAATAAATAGTTGTTTAATGTTAGCAAAAGCTGTGTTAAAATGAAACTTGGTGAGAAGTGCATCAAGAAAAATGTTTATGGAGAGAAGTGCTGTATTAAACTTAAAATTGATGAGAAGTGCATCAACAAATTGGACTTGGTGAGAAGTGCACCATGTTTGTGAAGCAGAGAAGTTCGTTTTCAAATTCTGTATAAATTTTACAATTTCGAATCAAGAGGGAGTGTTGGAATATTGATTCAAAACTGTAACTGGAAAATCATTTATATTATTATGTTTTAATGTCTCTTTAATTAGAGAAGATTTGTAACTCCATAGACTTATTATATAGCACTAATTGTGCTTATGTGATTTGTATGAGCTCTATATAAAGAGTCTTTTGATTAATAAAAATATAGACATCCATTAAATAATATCTCTATCTCCCTCTTATATCAAAAATAATAACACAACAAAACGAGCATTACGAGAACGTTCAACGGACCAAGTGAGCTAGCTAATTTGATACAAATTAGTTGTTGAAAATTGTGCTTATAAAAATATTTAGGATTACTCATTTTTCCAATGTGAGATGTTACAAACAATTAACCTTGTCAGGACGACGTCCTACGTAATTAAACTATCGATATTGATTGGTATAGCAGTCACAGGTCCAATGATAATACTAGCATTGCAATTAAACATGCAGTATTTCAGCTTATCCAACCGCGCTCTATAACACATCACATCTTCACGTTTGTGTCCCGTTGTATTCAAATGTAACAAAGACGGATACCCTTAAGTGCATATTGTTTAAATTGTTTCATGATGTAGAAACTTGTATAAATGTATCAGGTTCAAGGGTTCGCGGCCAATCATCTTGAAGGTTTTTTTAACGCATTCGTGATGGCTCTAGGATTTTAATAATTTCATAACAAAAAAAAGGATTTTAAGGAGGAGAACAGAGATGGGAAAAGATAAGCTTAAAAAGGCAAACAAAACTTCAATACTTGTAGTGAAGAAAAAGAAATACACACTCTTTGCCTGTTCTTATGTCATACTACTATCTTCCGACCTTGTTGGTTGGAAAACTGTTGACTTATTACTGCAGCTTTTGCTTTGTGGTATTATGTGCTGAAAAACTCTGGAATACAAAGCATCATACATAGAGTTTAAAGATAAACGAGCCTAGCAGATGCTGGTTCCTTATTGTCTTCGCTCAAGGATAGAATCTCCTTTAGATTGGGCTAGAAAGATGCTTTGAAGTAATACACACCATACAGTAAAAGAAAACATGACATAGGGATTTAGAGCCAACTCTTTTCACGCCATGTACACAGCTAACGACCTACAAATTCCGACAAAGTAGCAGTAGCGTTTGAAATTGATTGTGGAGGAGTACTAGATGAGTCGTCACGGATTCTGTTTTCTGAATGGACAAAGGTAGGCTTGCTCAGCGGTCTTTGCTCGAGTGACCGATCATCACTTAATAGCAACACAACAACTTCAGACATTGTTGGCCTTAGAGAAGCTGGTGACTGTGTGCACATTAGCGCGATCTCTATAATCTTCTTGGCATCTTCTGTTGTATAATCATTGGAGTCTAGTGTATCATCAACCAACTTCAAATGCATGTCATTCTCATGTAGCTTCCAGGCCTAATATAACAAGGTACCAGTGCAAGCTTAATATACAATTATAAAACAGCCCAGGTTAAAAGTATAAAATGAACAGTAATTATTGGTTGTTGGTTTCTTAATTACCAAATATGTACTATGAGAGTAAAAAAAGTTATTTCTCAAGTATTGGAAAATCTTTTGGAGACCAATGCATAACTTTTACGAATTTAAAAGTTTTCATAATAAAATGAAATTAGTTAGGTTTCAGAATCATTGAATTGCCAGTGAGTAGAGCTATTTAGATGGTTAATGGTATTTGTATATTTTTATTATCTGATCAAGCAATAATATATTTCAATTTCAATGTTATTTAAAAACTTACATATTCGAGGAGAAAATCAGTGTCCGACTCAATATTTGTGTCACTGCAGCGTCGGCCACTTACAATTTCAAGGACCACAACACCAAAGCTGTAGGTATCTACTTTCTCAGATAACTGCCCTTGAAGTGCATACTCTGGTGCTGTATAACCCCTGCAGCATGAAAAAGCTTTGTGTTAAATCCACCACATATAGTAGATTCAAAAAATTTTGTTGACCGAACCATCAATGTATAAGATTTTGAAACATCACTGGTATTAATTCGACATACAGAGTCCCAGCAAATTTTGTGTTAAGATGACTTTGATCCTCAGGTAAAAGCCTTGCCAACCCAAAATCAGCAATCTTAGGTTGTAGTTCATCATCTAGTAGAATGTTTCCAGGCTTAATATCTCGATGTATGATACGAACGTGAAACTGTTCATGTAGATAGGCAAGACCCCTAGCTGTTCCAAATATAATATCAAATCTTTGTTTCCAGTTGAGAGTGCCACGTTTGCCACCTAAAAAATTAAAGTTCAATCTTACATTAGACATTCATATGCTTCTGCGAAACAAAGTTGTGCAGTGTTTCACAAAGTTCCACCAGTAGCATTGTTATGCTAACTCACCATATAAGAATCTGTCAAGACTACCATTTTCCATGTATTCGTAGACAAGAAGTAGATCTGGTCCTTTGCTGCTACATCCTAGCAGACGGATGAGATTTCGATGATGAACATTACTAATAAGCCTGACTTCGCTCTCAAATGATGCCTTTGCTTTTGTAGTACTTAGAGCCAATCTCTTGACGGCAACTATATTTCCATTCTTTACAATTCCCTGTTCGATGATATAACAAAGAAAATGTAACCTTAAGTTAGTCACAAAAGAAAACATATTTGATTCAAAAACAGAGGAAATTTGATCTGTGATTTATGAATCCTTTGGAAATATCTATGCAATCACTGGGGATTTCTGGCTTGGAAAAGCAGAATCTCATGACCCGAAACAGCCATTTTATGTTACCTTGTATACATCTCCGGAACCTCCTTCTCCTAATTTATATTCTTCACTAAAATTCTTAGTTGCTGATTTCAGTTCCTTGTAGTTGTAAGTAACTGGTCCCTGCAGCTCAGTTGACCCCAGTATATGGGCTGGTGTGATAAGAATTACAAAAAATATTCACAGGTCAGTATTTACACAAAATTGTCAATAAAAATTGAGGATTCTAATAAGATACTGAGTTAATTGTTTTACAAAAGACACCCTTGACATACATATTCAGAAAAGACTAATTTTACAAAACAAATTTGGTGAGCTTTTGTACTTTCGAAAAAATCATGCCAGTTAATCATAGTTCTTTTCCTGTAACTTGAATGAACCATAATTACCTCTTTGAGCTACCTTTTTCTTATTAGATAAAAGGTACCATGAAACCAAAGCAAGAAGGAGCAGAAGAAGACCTACTCCACCAGCAACACCCCCAATGATTGCCTTCTTATTGCTTGATCCTCCTGAATATTACAAAATAATTAGCGACATCGTTGGTGATGTGACAATTATTCTATGTATACTTCAAATTCTATAAATTTTACAGATCAACAAGTGACTTTAAGTGAAAAATGTGAAAAGAACTGCTAGAGGTTGCCTTACCTTCTTTCAAGTATTTTTTAAGATTTGTTGTTTGGTTATTTGCAAAGAAAGGGGTGTTTGCATATCTCATAAAACAACCAGCATCAATAGCTCTTGCTCCAGAAAGAGGAGGACAACTCTTGATGTTTTCAAAAGCAACATTCATGCAATTCTTGCATTCCAACTCGGTCACTGTTTCAGCACATTGTGCCACAGCATATACCGTTGTGTTACTACCCAAAACTTGCTCTGTTGTTGCGGCATAATAACCTTTAATCTTAGGAGTCGCAATTAATAGATTGCTTAATACTTCTCCAGCTGCTAAATTAAAATTTGTTGCCGTGCTATTTCTTATAGTATCGTTGTTACATCGTCCTGTATTGCCTAAAGCAGTAGCTGTACTGTAAAATCCATTGCTCTCGTACCTTCAACAACAAAATATTTGAATTGGTGTGAGAAATTATGTGCTTAGTAACTGAATGCTTGATCAAAAGGGAAAGAAAATGATATGAGAAACATTAAATTTGTACATAAGGATGTTATTTATTAGATTGTGTAATAAAATTTATGTTATGGAGTGCAGGAAATAGTTTTAGAGTTTGAAAATGTTAACCCAAGTCAAAAGAACTTGTACAAGTCCCTGTTTTATTTCAATTTCTTAGTTAAAAATCTTGAAGATTAGCAAATATTGCTATGATGTTATTAAACAGTTAGTGTACCTCAGG
>PHNY01050661.1:400-12462 GCA_003724115.2 Anethum foeniculum
TATTAGGGGCTTCCTTAACCCTAATAGTAATCCTATTCCTTCATTCAATCCTTTAATCATTCTTGGGTCTTTCATCCTTTATTCTCTTAATACCTTATACTCAATTCTTTCAGTATCTGGTGGATTCTCGGGAAAAATGAAAGTGTTCGTTTTCGAAATCCGACGACTTTTACATACACTTATATTCATTACCAAACACTAATACGGACTCAGAATTTCAATCTTAGATGTCCTATATAGTGTGACCTGATTATATTTCTTAATCAGCAAAATTACTATTCATCAGGGTTTTGCAAAATTACAAAAATTGGGGTTATTACAGGTTGCCTTTCAATGTCAGCTTATGAACCTCAGCAGAGTACTCAACATCAGCTGGAATAGACTGGATCATCCAAACTGTCTAGCAACTCGATCCGGAAGATGAGTCTCAACAATGAAGACACAAATAATAGGGCCACGATAACGCCAAATATGGCTCCCGGCCAAACAGTATGCAGGCAATCCAGTAAGTGTGTCTGTGGAATAAGGCTCCCATACGAAATGAGATGTAGCAAGCCCATCTAGAATAGTATGTGTAACAGATACCGTATGCCCAGCCTTCTCCACAAAAGAATGAGCAACTAGCCACCTACAATCACAATGGAAAAACCAATCAATTCAATATCTTAATGGGAATTGTTGAACAATAAACACACATATGGTAATAGTTGAACAATAAACAGGAAGGAAATAGTATATACATGACTCCATGTGGACCTGGAAGCTGCCCATCCCAAATCCGAGAATCAAATAAAGGAACAGTGGTACGAATGGGAGCAAGAGTCAGTAGTCTCTCCCATGCCCATAACTGTAGTAGCAAAAGACACCCAGCTACCTCCTCTGTGTCTGTCCTGCAACCCTTGCATAGCTCCCTATACAAGAATGCAAGTACTGCAGCACCCCAAGCATACTGTCCACATCTATCCAAATCACGAATAAAATGGAGATACATCGGATGAATGGAACCTCCGGAATGATCAGTAAAAAGAACACCCCTAATAAGCTGAACCAAGTAACATCTGGTGTGGTGCCTAACCTCCTCTACAGATGCACCGTCCGGTAACACACGTGGAGTAATAAGAAGAAAAAAACTCAACTGCATCCTAGAATCATTAAATCGACTAGCATCAGGCGCATGACCAAAATATAGATCGAACAAGATCAATCCAAGGCATATCAGGCCCGGGGCTGACGTCACAGATGAGAGCATCACCATCAACAGGAAGGCCGAGAAGAACTGCAACATCCTGAAGAGTCACTGTGACCTCTCCCATAGGCAAATGGAATGAATGTGTCTCAGGTCTCCACCTCTCAACCAACGCAGATAGAAGACTTCAATCAAGCTGTAACGATGAAACCCTAGCAACGCCATAGAAACCGGTAGACTGTAACAGAGGAATCATACGAACATCCAACACAAGAAGATTATCCTGATTAGGATTTCGGCGTCTACATCTCATATCATCTCCACCACCTACCCTCCAAATCTCTCTGGACTTATGAGTCGCCTGAAGATGTAAAAGACTCGGATCAATAGGTCCATGATGCATACCCTGTAAATAAAACTCAATTAGGTACTAGTAAAAGTTCAGCAGGTTGTTACCAGACCACATTATTGTACAAAAATAACAAATGTCAGCACATATCTAATAAACTAGAAAGTTGAGATGCAAACTATCAAAAGCGGTGCTCAAAACAGAACAAATATGTATATATCAACTACATATAAATCTATAAATCTATAAAACCTATAAATCTACCATCAACTACCTTGCAGCAAGAAAGACTTATATATTTGGAAGTTGCATACTAAACAACAAAGGATAATATCACCTGAATGTCACCATTTTTTTATCTGCTATTAAATTCTAGGACTCTGAGACTGAAATGTACTCGTGCAATTAAATGAAAACACCACTGAAACCAGATGAAACTAAAGTCGAAAACTACATTTTTAAAAATTTTATGCCTGATAAATTTATCCGATAAAAGAAGGAACTACCTGAGACATCAATTGATTCTAAACGTCACAACATAATAAACCTCTGATCTATTTCTAGAAGTACTCTGAGACAATTACTCTATTAGAAAAAGAGTATACCACTAATGCTAGCTAAATATGTCATGTAAAAAGTAGCATTTAAGTGAAACATTCAACTTCTTGGAAACATTGCTTTTGTAGTTAAAATAAATAAATTGGCGTACCTAGACTTGATAATTCGGATTATCATCTAGGTTTCAGATTGGATCAATCTTGAATAAGATTAACCTTTTGTTGTAATATATTTCAATGTAGTTTGGATCAGATTGGATCATATTGCTTCAGATATAATCTGAATAAAAATCAGATAAAATTCAAATCCAAGATTATATTAAATTATGTTTGAATTAAATTTATTTTATAACTTTTCGGACAATTATTTATCTGTTTTTTATGTAATTTGTGAGACATTCAAATAATAACTTCTTATTAAATATGATATTTTTAATATAAAGTAACTAATCTTTAAAAAAAATGATTAAAAAATAATGTTATTTTTGACATAAAATTATTTTAAATGTGAATTTCATTTATGAAACGGATTAATGTCGTATCCGTATCAAAAAATTTTAAAAGGATGATATCAGAATTTGGATACGGATAATATCTGAATCTGTATCCAATTTTCAATCATATTTTTTATTTTTATATTAAAAATTAAAAAATGCAAAAAGAATATTAAAATTTAAATTTAAATTTAAAAAATTGAGTTAAGAATTATAATGATTAATAAAATTTTAATTTTTTCAAAAAGTAATTTTTATTTATCTTTTTAATATAATTTTATTATCTTTAAAAAATTAAATTTAAATGATATATATATATATATATATATATATGTTTATATTATTTTATTTTTTGTAATTTGTGAGACATTAAAATATTATCTTATTATTAAATATGATAATTTAATATAAAATAATTATTTTTTAAAAAAGTAATTAAGTCATTTATTTTTGACATTAAATTATTTTAAATATAAATTTGATTATGAAAAGGATTAATGTTGTACCAACATTGACATAAAATTATTTTAAAATGTAAATTTGATTATGAAAAGAATTAATGTTATACCTAACATTGACATACAATTATTTTAAATATGAATTTGATTATGAAAAGGATTGATGCTTACCCCTCCCCTTGGCTATATATACGGGACATCATAGGCATATCGAACTATAATCAAATGGAATTGTCCGAACAAAACAACTAGACTATAGTTGGCTTTATTTTACGGCGAGACAGTATAGTTGGTTTCTCCCGAAGAACAAGAACAGCTAATCGAATTGAAACTCTTTGATCAAGACTTTGTTGCAGTGATCGTCACGTTGATTACTCGAATTCAAGATCATCAATTTGTTTGTTGTTGTTGCGAACTAGACTTCCAGACTTCCTGTTTTGTTTTGATCGTTGTCTGGATATCGATTTGATCTCTCTGTTGTAATATGAATTCTTTTAGTCTTTTGTAACCATTATATATTTGTGTTCTTTTGGTTTATATCTGGTCTGTTATTTTTTGTTATCTTCATTAGCAACTCTATTGAATTCTAGGGTTTTGTGATTGTAAAGTCCATTAAAAATAATAGATAGAGATTCCATGGAAGTTTTCTACAAGTTTAAGAATGCTAAAGATATTGATTCTCTCCCTATTGATTGGCATTATATTACTGTTTCCGATGTAAAAGAAGCCGTACTTAAAAAAAGTGTTCTGGTAAGCGTAATGTTATTACAAGGTTTTTGGCAACATGGACATGATGAGAAGGGAGACAGACTTGACGGGAATATGCCCAGACATGATGGGTAAATGAAGGACATGAAGGCATTGGACGTGAACAAGGATTGAAGCAAGAATGGGTCAATAACCGCCCTGCTTTTTAGGAGATGGAGTGCAGCCATAACATCATGACTGAGCAACAAATCCCCGGGAAATAGGATGATAAGGAAGTGGTTAAAGTTTGAAAAAGAGAGAGCTAACGGGGGGGAAAATCATTGAATATATAGACATATTGTGTTACAAAGAAGAGGCGCAACCTTTTTCAATATATTCTACTTGTAAAAACATAAACTTTGAGTATTAGTGAAACTATTTTTCCGCAGGGGTTCATACTCCTCCTGCGGTTTTTACCCTTTTACGGGGGTTTTCCGCTTCACCAGTTCTCTTGTGTCAATTATCATTGTTACTTTTGTTTTTTGTATTCTACATTTCATTCATAAGAACACTTAGCTTTTAACCCACAAAATTTGGTAAAAATAATTGGCGCCGTCTGTGGGAAATTTGTTAAGGTTCCATTCGATTGACTACAATGGCAAACGACGTACCACAAGGAGGAACATCAAATCAAGGAGACAATTCGGATGCAAACAAGGAAATAGCTGCAACACTGAAAAAGTTACAATCAGAAATGGAGATTTTACGATATGAAAATGAGTCACTACGAAAGGAGGTTACTACGGCTAAATCTAAGACAAAGCCTGCTCCCAAGAAGACGGTGGAAAGTGTTGTGAGGCGATTGAATATGAATGAGACAGAGGAATTGGGACAACGAGATGGAGACGAGGAAGAGCTAATGATTCTCGATAAAGACGGTGGAGGTACGACAACAGAGAAGGATGCTGAACATGATCATGAAGAACAACGTGACGATGACAGGAAACAAGACGCAGACCGTGAGAGAAGAAGGTCAAAACATGGGAGATCCAGGTCACGAAACCACATTCCTGAGTCTGTGCAGAAGGAATTAAAAGAAGTAAGGGAGCTGGTTGAGCTATTCAAGGAGTACCCAAGCCTTTGGAGAAGGCTATCCCAGGAGTACCCAGACTCCTCTTTTTCTGATGACATCGCCTTGGTAGAAATCCCGAAATGATTCACAGTACCTAACATAAAGCCTTACGACGGGTTGAGTGATCCTCAAGACCATATAGCTTAATACAAGCAAAGGATGTTTACAGTACCAATCACAAGGGATCTACGAGAACCATGCATGTGTAAGGGCTTTGGGTCAACACTATAAAGACCAGCCTTGCAGTGGTTTGTAGGACTACCAAACGGTAGTATAAGCATGTTTGCTGATCTTGTAGATGCGTTTAACTTGCAATTCGCTAGTAGTAGAGTGTCTGAGAAAACTACAAGCGATTTGTATAGGATAGTCCAACGACATAGGGAGCCGTTAAGGGACTACTTAACGAGATTCAACAGAGAGAAGGTCACGATTACTAATTGTGACATTCCAACAGCCATAGAAGCTTTCAGTAGGGGGCTGGAAAGGGATTCACCATTATACGATGAACTCACGAAGTATCCATGTAAAACTATAGACGACGTCCAAGCCAAAGCTATGACACAAGTCAGATTGGAAGAAGACAAGAGAGGAGATGACGACAAATACTATCACCTGAGTCACAAAATCACATCAACAAGGGTTAGGGACTACAAACCCTATTCCAGGACGGCAAGAGAGGAATACCATGTCAATGCAACTCAGGAGTATGCTGATTGGAGAAATGATCCAAACCTACCCCCGACTTGGGACAGCTACGGCTTCAACATCACCCATGCAGCCATGATGAGAGAATTTACAAAGCTAGGAGATGTCGTGAAATGGCCACCGAAAAGCAACAAACCAAAAGCTAATCTAGACTCAAAATTATGGTGTGATTATCATGGGGATTATGGACATAAGGCCTACGATTGTGTAGCATTAAGAAAGGAACTACAGTTCCTCGTCAAAAAAGGCTACCTATCCGAATTCATGACAGGCGTCAAATCAACACGTGTCAGGAGAGAGAGAGAGAGAGAGAGAGAGAGAGAGAGAGAGAGAGAACGCCTGTAAGGAGAGACATGACTCCTCCAAGGAAACCACCGCCTCCCCCACACCAAAAGGTAATCAACTTCATAGCTGGAGGCTCAGAGATATGTGGAGCTACCTATTCACAAGCCAAACGCGCAGCAAGAGGAAATGGATTACAAGTATCCCGTGCCGACATAGCAAAAGACACCCTGCTTTGATCTTTGATGAATCAGATAGGGAGTTCATAACAGATGCTCAGCATGATAGCCTTGTCATCTCTCTCCCTGTGGGAAATTGCCTTATCAAACGGGTCTTGGTAGATAATAGCAGCGCTACAAACGTCATGATGCTTAACACATTGCAACAAATGGGCCTAGCTGAGAGTGATATGATTAAGAAGTCAACTACATTAGTGGGATTCAGTGGGGAAAAGAAAAGGACAATTGGTGAAATCTCCTTGCCAACATATGCTCAGGGTTTAAACCACTTGGAAAAATTCCTTAACATACCATAATGGGCATAACATCATAATGGGCAGGCCATGGATCCATGATCTAAAAGCATTGCCATCAACATACCATCAAGTAATTAAATTTCCAACACCCTGGGGGTGTAGAAGATATGTGGAGACCAAAGTACTGCTCGGGAATGCTACAAGACATGTCTGAAGCCTATTATACAGCACGACGTCAAGGAGACACAGGCACTAAAGCCGACAGGACCTGAAAAATTGGCTGAAATCAACTTGGCTACAAGGGATAAAAAAGTACTAGTAGGAGAGGACCTATCCCCCACCATAGAAGCAAACTTGGTTGAATTTCTGACGTCACGATTAGATGCATTGGCCTGGGAACATAAAGATATCACTGGCATAAGTCCAGATATTATCACGCATAAGCTGAGCGTAGACCCAAATCACACTTTTGTTCAACAGAAAAGAAGAAAATTTGGTGCTGAAAGGAATAAAATCATCAACGAAGAAGTCAATCATCTCCTAAAGGCTGGAATGAATAGAAAAGTCGACTACCCAGAATGGCTGGCAAACGTTGTCATAGTGCAGAAAAAGAACGAGAAATGAGAGTTTGTGTAGACTATGCGGACTTAAACAAGGTTTGCCAAAGACCCATTTCCCCTTCCACACAGCGACACAATAGTGGACTCAACAGCAGGTCATGAACTATTGACGTTCCTTGATGCCTCGAGTGGCTTCAATGAAATCCAAATGGAACCTTCAGACGCTGAAAAACAGCCTTCATAATGCGGACTTAAACAAGGTTTGCCAAAGACCCATTTCCCCTTCCACACAGCGACACAATGGTGGACTCAACAGCAGGTCATGAACTATTGACGTTCCTTGATGCCTCGAGTGGCTTCAATGAAATCCAAATGGAACCTTCAGACGCTGAAAAATAGCCTTCATAACGGACAGGGGGATATATTGCTACTTGGCCATGCCGTTTGGACTACGCAATGCAGGTGCAACTTTCCAAAGACTCGTCAACAATATGTTCAAACAACAAATAGGGCGAATAATGGAAGTATATATTGACGACATGGTGGTGAAGTCAGAAAAATGCAGAAAACCATGTGAAGGACCTACAAAAGGTGTTCAATATCTTGATATTATTCAACATGAAACTCAGTCCCTCAAAGTGCAACTTTGCAGTGTCGTCTGGCAAATTCCTCGGACATATGGTGACAAGAAGGGGCATAGAGGCTAGTCCTGAACAGATCCAGGCCATTTTTGACCTAAAGAGTCCTACTAATGTGAAAGACGTCCAAAAGCTGACAGGTCGAGTTGCTGTGCTGAACAGATTCATCTCCCATTCTTCTAACAGATGCAGGCTGTTTTATGATGTCTTGCGAAAGAATATACGATTTGATTGGACAGAGAAACATGAAAATGCACTTGAAGAATTGAAGAACTACTTGACCACTCCCCCATTGCTAGCCATGCCAAGGCAAAACGAAGATATCTACGTGTACTTATCAGTCACTGATCAAGCCGTGAGTGGTGTCTTGGTCCGTGAAGAAGAAGGTGTCCAATCCCGTATTTACTATGTCAGCAAAAGTTTGGTGAATGAGGAAACAAGGTACACATCTCTTGAAAAATTAGTACTGGCACTAGCCATGACCTCCACTAAATTAAGGCACTACTTTGAGTCTCATAAAATACATGTCATGATGAACTTCCCCATGAGAATGGTGTTGAGCAAACCCGACCTGACAGGACGTATGGCCAAGTGGGCTATCCGTTTGAGCACATATGAGATATCCTACAACGCGAGGACTGCTATAAAATCACAAGCCTTAGCTGATTTTGTGGCTGATTTCAGTCCAAGCCAAATGACAACTGCTGAGGAAGAGTTTCAACGTATAATTTCCAAGTCTGACATCCAACCATGGACACTGTACACGGATGGAGCCTCGAACGTGAATGGTACTGGTCTGGGGCTTGTACTCAAATCACCACAGGGGGATACAATATTATACTCAATATGTTGAGACTTTAAGGCCACCAATAACGAAGAGGAGTATGAAGTACTAATTCTGGGTATGACGACAGCTAGAGATATGAAAATCAAAAACATTGACGTAAACTGTGATTCTCTCCTGATCGTTAATCGCGTCAATGGTTCATATGAAGCAAAAGACCCCAAGATGATTGCCTATCTCGATATAGTCAAAGGTTTGAAGCATTCATTCGATACCTTCAACATACGCCAAGTGCCAAGAGAAAGTAATATCCAAGCAGACGCCTTCGCTGGCCTTGGAGCTATATTTAAAGACGCCAACATAAACACTATGCCTGTTATCCATATTTTGAAACCAGCTAGTCAAAGACTGAAGGAACAAAAGGAGGCCTTGATCTTCAACATCCAAGACAGTAGAGGTGACAACTATGCAAGTAGTTGGACACAAGTATATAAGGAGTATTTGATGCATGGCATGGTACCCAGTGACATCAATGAAGCTAGAACGCTTAGGATGAAAGCATCACACTTCACCATGATTGATGATGTTTTGTTTAAAAAGTCTTCTACCGGGCTATTGCAAAGATGCTTGGAAAATGATGAGGCTGTCATGGTAATGAGGGATATTCATGAAAGAGAATGTGGAAATCATACAAATGGTCATAGCTTGTCACTAAAAATATTGCGCATGGGTTACTACTGGCCAACACTGAGACAAGATACTTTGGAATACACCAAAAAATGCGATGCATATCAACGACACGCTCCCACAAACCATCAACCATCAGAACGTCTTTACCTGTCAATCATGTCGTGGCCCTTCATGAAGTGGGGGATGGACATTGTGGGAAAATGCCGCCTGCACCTGGGCAAAAGGTATTCATGTTGGCAATGACATATTACTTTTCCAAATGGATTGAAGCAGAAGCGTTTAGACAAGTGACATCCAAGAAAGTAATCTCCTTTATAAAAAGAAACATCTTATGCAAATTTGGAGTACCATCTGAGATAATTTGTGATAATGGATCACAATTTATAAGTGACAAAACTGAAGCATTCTGCAAGAGGTGGAATATTAAATTGATCAAGTTGACACCAAGGTATCCTCAAGCCAATGGTCAAGCTGAATCTAGTAACAATATTGTTATCAACAACTTGAAGAAGAGACTAGAGTCATGTAAAGGCAAGCGGGCTGAAGAGTTGCCTTGGGTACTATGGGCAGATAGGACAACACCTAAGACGTCGACTGGTCAAACCCCTTACAGCTTGGTTTATGGAACTGAAGTCGTTCTACCCACTGAAATCATGTTTCCTACTGCTAGATACGAATTGTTGACACCCGGGGCAAATGAGGAGGAACTTTATCATGACATTGATACGGTAGACGAGTTACGGGAAATAGAAAAAATACGGATGGCATCTTATCAACAGAAAATCCTAACATTTATAATAAACATGTGCACATCAGGGTATTTCGAGTTGGAGATCTAGTCTTGAGAAAGACGTTCCAGAACACTGTTGACGAGGCAGCAGGCAAGTTCGCTGATGCCTGGGAAGGGCCATATCTTGTAGACGCTGAAGATCTATCACATGTAAAGTCCTCAATTCAATTCCTTTTGTTTGCCTTAATGATGTTTGCCAATAAGTCGTTAGGACATAGTCGTTTGCTTTATGTAGTTTAGGAATTCGTTATTGATATGCTTCAATCTGCATCAAAGAAGATTGTTTATTTGCCTTCCTTTCAATAAATATGCAACATGTTTTCATTGATTGATCGCTCTATGATTTGCTTGATTGATCGCTCTCTATAATTTACAAGTGATATCTTCCATTACATTATGAGTATAATTATATGAATATGATATAAACGTTATTGGTAACATAGACATTATTTGATAATTAGATAATGACTAGATAAGATAGTGATTAGTGTGAACATAAACAACAACATTTCATGACAAATCCAAGAGGCTGATCACCTAACTACGATAATTTGACAAAAATAATGAGGTTATGCCTCCATAAGAACGGTAACGAAAAATTACTTTATCATACCACAAGAGAATTATGTCTCAATAAGAGAAGATAAAGCACGTGAGTTTCAAGAGGGGAAGGCCTCTTAACCATGTTACGAGTGCATGCACCTACGAATTAAAATTATATATGTTATATAACAGTAAGCGACGACATCTTTACGTAAAAAATACTAATTGTCATTCACACGTTCACATCTAAAAAGGAGTTTTCAACAATAACATCGTGTAAGTCGACAAAATTTTGTGTTAACATGTTCACAACAATTAGATGACCTATGTAAGGGAGCATTCCATATCAATGGCTAAGTCGCTAAGACGATAATCACAGTGCAAGATTGGTTGATCTAAAGACCAAAAAAGGCCATTAGATTATTTAACTACAATAATATTGCATAAGCATGGTGATAACGATGCCGACCATTTTACAAGAAGTTCTGCTATCGAATGTATTTGACTGAATAGTGGAAAATTATGACCCATAACAAGAGGATGATCACAGATAAGCCAGAAAATCTAAAGACAAAGTTATCTACGAACAGCGATTTGCAAAAAAAAAAATATACATCAACAAAATCTTCTGAAATACGTTAAAGTAAACCACATAATTTAATTAAGTCGTGTTCCCAGCAATAAAGTGAAACAGGAATGAACGACATACCAACAAAGTACTGGAATACATAAATCAACAACGTTCGACAATAAACAAGTCCAAATTTGCGAAATTAAAATAAAACAAGACATATTTCACTCGTCATTCTGGGCACCGCCCTTGGGAGACTTTTCCTCAGCATTATCCATACCAAGCCCATCCAAGGAGAAAGGATCATCCGGATTAGATTCATTGTAGATCTTTATGGTTTCGACTACGTCCCATGAGCTCCATTCTCCTCTATGATACTCCAACATCATCTCGACGCGAGTCCTCATAATTTGTTGAGTAGCCATTTTTTGAGCATCTTCATGCATCTTCTGCTCTAGTGATTGCAACTTAGTGACAAATTCATCAAATTCTTCCTGAAGATCTTTCACAGCTTTTGTGTTCTTTGATGCCAGCTCTTCTGCGCTTCGAATTTTGGTAGCACACGCACGATGCTCGGTTTCCATCTCTTTAAACTTCTTCAACTCATGCTCATAAACTTCACTAGCTACCAAGACGCTTTGAAGGACCTACAAAATGACAACTGTAAGTAGTCGAGCTGTGGATAAACGTATTGGGAATATAGCGTTAATGCTAAGGTGACTTACATCGAATGAATGTACAGCAGAGTCATCCAGAATTGATTCAACAGCTTTTGCAGAGTGACATTCCATTGATTGTGGCAATAACAGGTCTCCAAGTAAATGCGCAAATGAAGAGGGCTTAGCATCAACATTATAACCATGAGCTACGAGAGGCATAGCAAAGTCGGATCCAGTAGTATCAGTTGAGAGATGATATTCTTATAATTCTTACATTTTTCCATGCTTATTATTTGCTATTCTCGTATTTAATAAATTAATTATTTGCTTATGCAGGAATTTTGTGCATATTGAAGAAATAAAGAAAAAATAAAGAAAAGCAAGGAAGGGCAAAAAGGGAAAGAGCAAAAAGAGATAAAAGAAAAAGAGAAAAGAAAAGGGAAAAATGAAGCTTCATGGAAAGTGCTTGGTTGAAATGGAAGGCCAAGATTAAAACAACACC
>PHNY01050674.1:1095-11575 GCA_003724115.2 Anethum foeniculum
TAAAAAAATCAAAATTACAAATATTGATAAAAATATTTATGATTTAAAAATAAAAAATATATATATTATAAAGCCGCCGCGAAGCGCGGCCTAAACCCTAGTTATTTTGTAAATACTGTATAACTTATAATTAGTATCTTTTTTACAATATTTTCAAAAAATACCATTGTAATAACTATTTTATTAGTACTTCATTTCTGTATAGAAGGCATAGTTCTAAAAATTACCAATTTTACCTATAAATCATTAAATTAATCGTTACAAGATGTTTTGTCGATTTAATTTTAGAATTTGATTAATTCACATATTTTTCTTAAACTTAATATATTAAATTTAACAAATTAATTAATATTATATATTTTCAAATGTATCCAATTATTAGCCTAATTAATCATTCTAATTAATTACCGATTATTCAGTCAATTAATATCAATACCGATTACTGCTGACCTACTAACTCCGATTCCCTTTTTTTTTAACATCCTTGGAGGGAAGGTGAGAAATCGGTAAATTTTTACTGCCACGAGAAACCAAAGTAACAGCAACAAAAAAAAAAAAAGATACCCTATGAGCTGCACGTGTTGTTTGTTTTGAAATGTGTTTTAATGTTGTTTAAGAGTGTAACTGACCAGTGGGTTTAACTTTTCAGCTCCACTTGACTCCTTAAATTCCTATTTAACTTAACAACTTCTTGTTTCCCTAGATCTCCCTCTCACGTTCCTTTACAGCGCGTGCTTTAAACTCGTTAGCAAACCAATAATGTAACCCCCTCCCTATTTTCAAAACCCACTTGCCATACATTTCAAAGCTCATTGCCTTTTCCACTTCTGATAATTCTTCTCTTTTTTCCACTCCCCGTTACAGTATATACCTAAACAGATAGATATTGATACATACCCTTACATGGAAACAGTGTTTGAGTTTGTCTGAGTTTAGTACTTGAGTTCTGTGTTTGAGGTTAAAAGGGTTTGTTAATTTTCCAAAAGGGTCATTCATGCAATGAATCTGAGACAACGGCCAGTCCCCACGCGCGGCCGTGGCCAACCCCACGCGCCGCCGCGTCCGAGGTTTGAGGAGTCTTATAATATAATTCCTATTCACAACTTGATAGTTGACCATCCTTCACTTAGGTACCCTGAGATACGCGCCGCCGCAGCTTCTCTACGCGCCGTTGGGGGGATCAGGAAGCCACCCTTTACACATTGGAGTGATGAGATGGACTTGATGGACTTGTTGGGTGCTTATTTTGGGTTTCAAAGAGATAATGTAAGGAACCAAAGAGAGCATTTAGTGCTTCATCTTGCTAATTCTCAAATGAGTTTGCAACCTCCTCCTTCTGCTCCTGATGTTTTGGACCCTGGTGTGCTTCGGAACTTTCGAAAGAAGCTGCTCAAGAATTACAGCTCTTGGTGTTCTTATTTGAGGTTGAAATCTGAAGTTAGGCTGCACTTGGGTAGACAGAATCCAGAGGTTTATCGGAGGGAATTGTTGTATGTATGTCTCTATCTTTTGATTTGGGGTGAAGCGGGGAATCTCCGCTTCATGCCGGAATGTTTATGTTATATTTATCATAATATGGCTCGTGAATTGAATCAGATTTTAGATGATGACTTTATTGATGAAAATACTGGTAGACCTTTTGTGCCTGCTATACATGGCGAGAATGCGTTTCTGTGTCATGTTATTATACCAATTTATAATACGATTAAGTGTGAAGTAGATAGGAGTAGAAATGGGACTGCCCCGCATTCTGCTTGGCGAAATTATGATGATTTAAATGAATTTTTTTGGAGTAGGAGGTGCTTTAAGAGTTTGAAATGGCCTCTTGATCTTTCAAGTAATTTTTTCTTGCATGGCGAGGATGATAAGAGGGTGGGGGTGAGGACTACGAGAATAGGGAAGACGGGGTTTGTGGAGCAGAGGACATTCTGGAACTTGTTTAGGAGTTTTGATAGGTTGTGGGTGATGTTGATTTTGATGTTTCAAGCTTCCATGATTGTTGCTTGGGAAGGTACTCGGTATCCTTGGCAGGCGTTGGAGAAAGATGATGTGCAAGTGCAGGTTCTTACTATTTTCATTACGTGGGCTGGTCTCCGAGTTATTCAGTCTATTCTTGATGCTGGTACACAGTATAGTTTAGTTAGGGAAAGAAAATGGCTTCTTGTGAGAATGGTGTTGAAAGCTTTGGTTGCTGTCACTTGGACTAGCGTGTTTTCTGTATTTTATGGATTGATTTGGTACCAAAAGAATTCTGATGGGTGGTGGTCTGATGCGGCAAATGAGAAAATTTATATGTTTCTTAAGGCTGCGCTAGTGTATATCATCCCGGAGTTGCTTGCACTGCTTCTATTTATCATTCCATTTGTTCGGAATTTTCTGGAGAAAACAAATTGGCGAATCTTCAACCTGGTGACATGGTGGTTTCAGTCACGAACCTTTGTTGGTCGTGGACTAAGGGAAGGACTAGTTGATAACATCAAATACACAATGTTTTGGATTTTTGTTCTGACTTCAAAATTCTCATTCAGTTACTTTCTTCAAATCAAACCTCTGGTTGCCCCGACAAGGGCTCTTTTGAAAATGAAAGATGTTCCGTACAATTGGCATGAGTTTTTCAGTAATACCAACAGAGTCGCTGTAGTTTTATTGTGGGCTCCAATCATCTTGATCTATTTAGTAGATTTGCAAATCTGGTATGCTGTCTTCTCGTCTATTTATGGGGCATCAGTCGGTTTGTTCTCACATTTGGGAGAGATTCGTAATTTTGGTCAGCTAAGGCTTAGGTTTCAGTTCTTTGCAAGTGCATTACAGTTTAATCTGATGCCAGATGATCAGCCCATGAATTTAAAGGACACCTTCCTCCACAAGCTTCGGGATGCAGTTGAGCGTGTGAAGCTACGATATGGACTTGGGCAACCCTACAAGAAGATGGAAACGAGCCAGGTGGAAGCTGCTAGGTTTGCCTTGATATGGAATGAGATCATCATAACTTTGAGGGAAGAAGATCTCATTAGTGATCATGAAGTGGAACTAATGGAACTGCCACCCAACTGTTGGGACATAAATGTTATTCGATGGCCGTGTTGCTTCCTCTGCAATGAGCTGCTCCTTGCACTTCTCCAGGCAAGTGAACTTGGGGATGCACCTGATAGGTGGATATGGTTTAAGATATGTAGAAATGAGTACAGGCGATGCGCAGTCATTGAAGCCTATGATAGCATCAAGTACATACTTCATGAGATAGTTAAATATGGTTCAGAAGAGCACTCTATTGTCACAAAGTTCTTTATGGAGATGGAGCACTGCATTCAGATTGAAAAGTTCACATCAGCATTCAAGACGACTGTCCTACCGAAAATCCACAAACAGTTGATTTCTCTCATTGAACTTCTCATGATGCCTAAGAAAGACATAGATAAGGTAGTAGATGTGCTACAGGCATTGTATGAGATTTCTATTCGGGAATTTCCAAAACAAAAGAAGTCCATGTTACAACTGAAGCAGGAAGGTTTGGCATGTTCACATCAAGGCAATGATGCTGGGCTGCCTTTTGAAAATGCTGTTGATCTATCTCATGTTGAGGATGCATTATTTATAAGGCAGCTACGACGTTTGCATACGATCCTAAGTTCTAGAGAATGGATGCTTAACGTCCCAAAAAATATTGAAGCAAGAAGACGCGTTGCCTTTTTTAGCAATTCCCTTTTTATGAACATACCACGTGCCCCGCAGGTTGAAAAAATGATGGCTTTTAGCGTCCTCACACCTTACTACGATGAAGAAGTAATCTATGGAAAAGAAAATCTTAGAAGTCCAAACGAAGATGGCATATCTACCCTGTTTTATCTCCAGAAGATATATGAAGACGAATGGGTGCATTTTATGGAGAGAATGCGAAGAGAAGGATTGCAGAATGTTGAAGAAATCTGGACAGAAAAATCAAGGGATCTCCGCCTCTGGGTATCATACAGAGGGCAGACTCTATCACGAACTGTTAGGGGAATGATGTATTACTATAGAGCCCTTAAGATGCTTGCTTATCTTGACGGTGCATCTGAGATGGATATTAGACAGGGTTCACAAGAAATTGCAAATTGGGGTTCCCGGCGTCAGACAGTAAATTTGGATGGTTTAGGCAGTGGTATGCCACCAGCTTCAAGAAATCTCAACAGGGCCACTAGTGGAGTAAGTGTTCTGCTTAAAGGCAATGAGTTTGGATGTGCTATGATAAAATTCACGTATGTGATTGCATGTCAGATGTATGGAGTTCACAAGAAATCAAAAAATGCCCGTGCTGAGGATATTTTGTATCTAATGAAAAACAATGAGGCGCTTCGTGTTGCTTATGTTGATGAGGTTGTGTTGAGGAGAGATGAGGTGGAGTATTACTCCGTTCTTGTAAAGTTTGATCAGCAACTAAAGAAAGAAGTGGAGATCTATCGCATTAGGTTGCCCGGTCCTCTGAAGCTCGGAGAAGGAAAACCAGAGAATCAGAACCATGCCATTATTTTCACAAGAGGTGATGCGCTTCAGACAATTGATATGAATCAAGACAGTTATTTTGAGGAAGCACTGAAGATGCGTAATCTGTTGGAGGAATTTAAAAAATGTTATGGTGTTCGGAAGCCAACGATCTTGGGAGTTCGAGAAAATATCTTTACAGGCTCTGTCTCTTCACTTGCTTGGTTCATGTCTGCTCAGGAGACAAGCTTTGTAACATTGGGACAGCGAGTTCTGGCAAACCCTCTTAAAGTACGGATGCACTATGGTCATCCAGATGTTTTTGATAGGTTCTGGTTCATTACTCGTGGTGGCATTAGCAAAGCTTCCAGGGTGATCAATATTAGTGAGGATATATTTGCTGGTTTCAACTGCACACTACGAGGTGGCAATGTGACACATCATGAGTACATACAAGTGGGTAAAGGAAGGGATGTTGGTTTAAATCAGATCTCTATGTTTGAAGCTAAAGTTGCTAGTGGGAATGGTGAACAAATTTTGAGCAGAGATGTATATAGGTTGGGTCATAGACTTGACTTCTTTCGAATGCTCTCATTCTTCTATACAACTGTGGGATTCTTTTTTAACACAATGATGGTGGTTGTAATGGTCTATACATTTTTGTGGGGTCGTCTATATCTTGCACTCAGTGGTGTTGAGGGAGCAGTAAAAGGAGCAGCAGAAGATGACATTACCAACAATAAATCCCTTGGAGCAATCCTAAATCAGCAGTTTGTTATCCAGATGGGTATATTCACTGCCCTTCCGATGATTGTGGAGAATTCTCTAGAGCATGGATTCCTTCCAGCAGTGTGGGATTTTATAACAATGCAGTTGCAGCTTGGTTCAGTCTTCTACACTTTCTCGATGGGAACTCGTACACATTTTTTCGGCAGGACTATTCTTCATGGGGGGGCCAAGTATAGGGCCACGGGACGTGGTTTTGTTGTGCAACACAAGAGCTTTGCTGAGAACTATAGACTATATGCTCGCAGCCATTTTGTGAAAGCAATTGAACTGGGGGTAATTCTGATAGTGTATGCTACACATAGCCCATTGGCTACGAACACCTTCGTTTACATAATTCTAAATATCTCTAGTTGGTTTCTTGTTGTCTCATGGATAATGGCCCCCTTCGTATTTAACCCATCAGGCTTTGATTGGCTAAAGACTGTCTATGATTTTGGAGACTTTATGAAATGGATATGGTGTGAGCGTGGACTTCTTTCAAAAGCAGATCAGAGTTGGGAAACCTGGTGGTATGAAGAACAAGACCATTTAAGAACAACTGGTCTTTGGGGAAAGCTGTTGGAAATTATCTTAGATCTTCGCTTCTTTTTCTTCCAGTATGGCATTGTCTACCAACTGAAAGTTACTGGTACTAACACAAGTATTGGTGTTTACTTGCTGTCCTGGGTCTATGTACTTGCAGTTGTTGCAGTTTACATAGCCATCGCATATGCTCAAGATAAATATGCAGCAAAAGACCACATCTATTATCGCCTGATTCAACTCCTTGTTATTCTCATCGTAGTACTTGTGATTACTCTTATGCTGCAGCTTACTCCTTTCAATCTAAATGATTTTCTTACAAGCTTGTTGGCAATTCTTCCTACGGGATGGGGTATTATATTGATTGCCCAGGTGCTTAGGCCTTTTCTGCAATCTACTGTGGCTTGGGACACTGTTGTGTCCTTGGCTCGGGTTTATGAAGTGCTTCTTGGGGTAATAGTTATGGCACCTTTGGCATTCCTTTCGTGGATGCCTGGATTTCAGGCCATGCAGACAAGGATCTTATTTAATGAAGCTTTCAGCAGGGGGCTCCAGATATCTCGCATTCTTACTGGGAAGAAGCTCAACTTAGATAACTGAGGTAAAATTTCAGCACACAATTCTAAACATTTTCAGTTGGCAACTTTTACTATTATTTTTATTATATTTTAGGTTCTACATTATGTAAATTTATGGACCTGAGATGTGTGCATTTGCAAAATTAAACGTTATTTGTATAAAAGACCTGTACAGTCTGTGATTTGATAATACATACTTGCAGTTAGCAAACGGCCTGACCGGCCAGTTGCTATAAATTCTGACAGGCAATTATCTTTAGCCAATTCCAATGCGGTTCCTATGAAATTGGGCTGTGTTTGATCTCCTTCGTGCTGTAAGATGCTGTAGCATATATAGCCGCTTCAGAGTCTAGAATTATTTAAAAAGGATTATATGTTGCAATTCATATTAATTTATATACAGTGGCACAACCAGAATTGCAAGACACGGTGCTGAATTTTTTTTTATATTTTATGAACTAATATTTCAAGATTAGGCGGTTGCTCAAAGTAATGTTTCTTCTTATTTTCAAAACTTGCTAGGGTAAAAAATAAAATATATTTAAAGTATATTTTTTATATATTAGGTGCGTGGCTTAAAGTTATGAATGGAGTATAATTGTAAATATTTAAAGTATTCGGTACAGTCTATGGTACATTATTTAAATGAACGAAATTGTTGTTTTGATTAGTATAAAATTTACGCTACGCATAGTTAAAGGCTTAAAGCATTTTGATGAAAAAATAAGGATGGAAATTTGGAATAGACCAGTATCACTGTTGCAAGAAATATGACTTGAAATTTTCATTTGCTCAACTGAAACACTTTTATCGTATTAGGTTCATGCATTAGGTTAAATGTTGCTTGATGATCTAAATTGGGCTGTGTTTATGTTTACATGGAAATCACCTCTTACATCTCGGTTGTAATGATGTAATATTTATTATTTGTCAAGACATTGTCATTAAACATTTGCCCGTAATAATGTAGCCGTGATTCTGATTGTGTGTGCAGATCTCTTCTTATGGTTCATTTTGTTCTTGGCAGCTACCAGCTGGTACTTTACCAAGGATTTAGACGTAATTTTGATTAGTTGAACTCGGTTTTTTAGGTTCTGCTAGATATTGTAGTCTAGGACATTAACCAGATAGGATGGCCTGTATAAGGAATAATGCAGCTGCGACAGAAGACAATGAAGGAATGAAGGCTTCGACTTCTTAGCTTCTACAAACCGTGTTTCCACTGTAGTATGTGTTATTTTTCAGCGCAGAACTGTAATCAAGCAACTGTTAGAGAACTCTTAACACGGGTTCATTTTTGACCATTATATTCCTCTGTACATATTGTCCATATGGAATTTCGCTTATTCAGAGGGATCAGGAAAACTTTATTCGATTCCCTTATTAATCAGTATGTATTTGATTCCGGGTTCTCTTTCATATGCATCTTTTTTTGTTGGAACACAGGAGATAACTGTACGTCTAAAGCTATCAAGCCTGTCGATGCAATTTTTGGCATGGGGCATTTAACGATTAGCTCTGAATATAGTCAATAATTTTTTTTTTTTTTTTTTTTTTTTTTTTTATAAACTAGAGAAGATAAGAAAATTAGAAGAATGAAAAAATTGATTCAGGTGCATCTATGATTTTTTGCTTTACCTCATTTCAGTTTACAGGCTATATTTTGATAGAGGGAATTATACAACCTGTTCTTATATTTTCATGAATTTTTAAAATTCATATTGAATATACTTCTGAAATATGAAAATAACCTATAAAATATTGACATAATATACCCTTTTAAATTAGAACTATGAATATAAATTATGCTCTAAAATTTAGTTGCACTCTGGACAGAACTCTACAGGTGAAGTATTTTCAGGTGTGTACTTGAGGTCTTGTAAAGAGTTTGATTTGATTCGGACCTTAAATATGTGCAGGTGGATCATCTATTTGTTATGGTATACAAGTCGGAGGTATCTAGTTGGTGAAATCGCTTTGTGTCACAAGAGGGCCGGTATAAATCTGTAAAAACAATGGTTTTTGGCTTACTTGTTGGTCTCACTCTTGGAAGTGTAGTATAAATGAAAGGTTAGAGGAAGCAATGACACAGAAGTAAGAAAACAAGTATAGTGTTAACTGCTTTACTCCGAAGAACGATTAGTAAAATGACCAGGATAAACAACAGAAGTGCTTTTCTCGTTCTCACACTTGCTCTTCTTCTCGTGTTTACAATTGCTGAAAGCCGGCATGTTTTGAGCAGTAACTCTCTGGATCCATTTCTCTGTTACTTTGATTCTTGAGAATTTCGCTTCTTAGTTGCAAATTCGTTTATAAGTTTAGTTTTTATTAACAGGGGGCCTTGCGAAAGCATCAGTTCCAACATGTGATTCGGTGTTTGGAGTGAGAAGCGGAGACACTTGCTTCAGTATTGCTCAGAGTTTTGCCTTGTCAAATGCTGAATTTGGCTCCATCAATCCAAATGTCAACTGCGCTGCATTGTTTGTCGGACAGTGGCTTTGTGTTGTTGGAAGTGCTTGATATAATTGATGTGAATCCGGAACAGTAATTGATGAGCTCCTGCATCAACTAAATAAAAAGGCTGGTTAACAGTTCTATATCTATTGTTCTTGACTGTACTTTTTGGCAGTTCTATGGCTAAATAAGAGTTCCTGTGATTCTTTTTTACTTCATTACATGATATGCAAATGAATAAATGATGGATACAGCTGGACAGTTGTTCTTCGAATACTTTCAGCTCAAATCTATAGCAAAGTCTACTCAAGTTCAGGCTGACATTAAATCTCTGTAATCTTCTATGGTGTTTTTTTCTTTCATGGCTAAAATTTCAAAATTCCTTTTGAGATTTAAGACTAGCATCCTTTTCGTTCTCGCGTCACGTTCATATAAATCTTTTAGCTTATACTAGGCCTATTTTAGTGTTGAATTGTTTGCAAGCGGTTGTATCAACCTACCCACAAACCCAAACTTCTCAAATGAGCTTTTATTGGGACAAATCACGGGCCTTTTAAGATCATTAAGGCTCTTCATACCCTTTGTTGATTTTTATTGATAAAAACATCAATTTTTAATACTCTTTATTAAAAGTAGAAACCCCTCTAAATGTTGGTATGCTATGTATACGGCGGTATGCCAATAAATATATTAAATTAATTTAATTGATATAATAATAATAACTATAATAATGAGTAATTAACTTAATAATTCTTTACTCTTTATTAAAAGTGGAAACCCCCTCTAAATGGTATAATATGTCATTTATATTGCGGTATGTCACTAAAAATACTAAACTAATTTAATTATTAATAATAATACATTATTATTATTATTATTATTATTATTATTATTATTATTATTATTATTATTATTATTATTATTAACAAAAGTTGGAACCTTCTTAGTGTTATACTTATACTCTTTATTAAAAACAAAGACGCCCTCTTATATGCCACCTAATACTAAAATAATTTAATTAATTAATAATAATAATAATAATAATAATAATAATAATAATTTATTAAGAGCAAAAATCCCTTTTAGTATTGAAGTTAAATATTAGGAGTCTATTTACTAAAAAATGAGAATGCATTAATTATTAATTAAGACATGAATATATTAATTAAAAATTAAGAATAAACTAATTTTAAAATTCAAAATATATTAATTAAAAAAATGTACTCCCTCTATCCCAATAGATTCTTAACATTTGAAATAGAGTGTTCGACACGCATTTTAAAGTTCTTATCTACCATAGTTCTATAATTTATTTTTAAAATTTTTTTTTTGAATAAAAATTTAGACATTTAATTTTTATTCAGAAGAAAAAAATTTCTAAAATAATTTATGCAACTATACTAGATAAGAGCCTTAAAATGCGTGCCGAATACTCCATTTCAAATGTTAAGGATCAAGTGGGACAGAGGGAGTATTAGTTATTAAAATAAAAATTGATTATATTAGTTAAAAACCAAGAATATGCCAATTTTAAAATTGAGAATATATTAATCAACTATAATTGTTTTATTAACATTTAATGTATCTTTAACTATATTAATTTAAATACTAATATAGTAAATATATATATATATATATATATATATATATATATATATTCTCTAACCAATTTTATA
>PHNY01050681.1:4953-17210 GCA_003724115.2 Anethum foeniculum
AGCTGTCGTCCTAGATGTTCAAGAAGATGAGTATTGTTGAACTGTTTGTTCTTAAGAAGAAGGTTATCTCTGGGACCTAACAGAAATAATAGTATAATACTGCACTTTTATTTACTAATCTACTGCAGTTAAATAATTAAGACTGATTTAGTATGATTTTTGGAGTAGTTTTTGCAAAATTTTCAAAACAGTTCTTGCGGATTTTCTGAAGTATTCTGGTGCAGCTTCCTACGTTTCTGGAGCAGGTTTTTGCAAAATTTTGGAGCAAAGTTCTGCAGTTTTTTGGACCTGTTTCCGCAGATTTCTAGTAGCAGTTTATGCAGATTTTCTGCATTAAACTGGAGCAGTTTTTTTGAAAATTCTGGAGCAATGTTCTACAGTTTTTTAAAGCAGTTTCTGCAGATTTTTTTAGCAGTTTATGTAGATTTTCTGCTGCATTTTCTTCAAATTTTTTGCATAAAATGGAGCAGTTTTTTTGTAAAATTCTAGAGCAATGTTCTGCAGAAAAACTTGCAGAAAATCTGCAGAAAATGCTCTAGTTTTTCTGCTGCACAAAAAACCTGGAGAAAATTTGAAGAAAATGCAGCAGAAAATCTGCATAAACTGCTACAAAAAATCTACATAAACTGCTTTAAAAAACTGTAGAACATTGCTCCAGAATTTTCAAAAAACTGCTCCAGTTTAATGTAGAAAATCTGTATAAATTGCTTCTAAAAGTCTACAGAAATTGCTCTAAAAAACTGCAGAACATTGCTCCAGAATTTTACAAAAAAAACTGCTCCAGTTTAATGCAGAAAATCTGCACGAAATGCGGCAGAAAATCTGCATAAAATGCTACTAGAAATCTGCAGAAACAGCTCCAAAAAACTGCAGTACTTTGCTCCAAAATTATGCAAAAACCTGCTCCATAAACGTAGGAAACTGCACCAGAATACTTCAGAAAATCTGCAAAAACTATTTTGAAAATTTTGCAAAAACTACTCCAAAAATCATACTAAATCAGTCTTAACTATTTAACTGTAGTAGATTAGTAAATAAAAGTGCAGTACTATACTATTATTTCCTCAATCATGATAAAAAGGTACCTCAAAATCCATGTCCATAATCTGTTCCTCTCTATAAGAATTATCTTTGTCATTAATAACTTCCTCGCTCTCAACATTCGCCATGCTATTCTCACCATTAATATGTACTGTTTGTTCCTACAACCAAATTTACCAAAAGTCAAACAAATCAATTTTCAGCACAGTTCATAATCACTATGTGCATTACTTAACTACGAATATGTAACTTACATCAACATTTTCTTTGCAAACCATTGTGTATGGTTCTATAATGTCAGCCATGTCCTTCGTCCCACCATCGTTCTCCACATTATCCCTAACATCTAAATCCTGCATCGTCAACTCATCATCTTGTCTGTAGTCCTGCAACTTGTTTTTCCAAATAAAATTTAACATTCTTTAAAATCATTTTAAACAACTCTTTAATAATATTATTCAATTTATTACCTCATCTTCACTGCTTATCTCATTATCTCCGACCTACGTACATATAATTTTAAATTGATTAAAAACATAACATTAACTTAAAACATAGATTAAAAAAAAAATCAATAATGAATTGTTCCTAATTTAAGTAATATACCCTCCCCAAAACATTTTTTCTCTGTGTCAACTTTTTGAGGCTCGCGTACAAGCATGTCTGACCAAGCACGGAAAGCTGGATAGGCTGTAGGAACACGAACAGTGTCCCTGTTACGTACTTTGCACACATACAAATACTGAAAAGATAAATAAGCATTATTATAATACTATAATTTAACCTACAGTATTTACAAATTTCCAAATAACTTAAAACTTACAATCATAAAAGGCAGTGGTCCTGCAAACTGCCTCTTCGTATTTGCAGCCCAATAAGTATGTGTTTTTTTTAACTTCTCAATTAACATCTGGCACCAGTTATAATTGCCACAATTTTCAATATTATCGGAAAATCTTAGTATATCTCTCTTTAAAAATAGATTTTGATTCGATTCAATGAAGAAATTATAAACCATGACCAGGAAATTCCACTTGAAGTTAGTATCTGCTTGGCGATTTTCAAGAATCTTGTCTCTAACCATCAAAGGTGAAATCTTGGAACTTGCAAAATCAGTAAACTGTGCAGCCCAAATGTCATATACAGTGCTTTTCTCATTGCATATAATTATTTCATTCCCAATCGGCAAACCCATAACAATGTGCACAATCCAATCATCTATTTTAATAACCCCTGCTTTTAGCTTAACTAAACAAGTTTTATCATCGAATGACTCAACAATATTATAACCAAGACTGTGTGCATAATGCTCAATTCGAAAATTCAATAACTCACCAAATCTCGTTGATTTTACCCATTCCACTTGTGGTTCTGATAAATTTCCTATAAGATCTCTCATTATAGATGGAGAGAACTTCTTTTGAATATACCGCTTATATATCCTTACCTTTTTTTCTTCTGATTTGTCTTTGGCGTAATATTCTTTGCCCTCCTTACTACAACCTATTTTGCTCTTTTTAAAACCAAATTTCTCTTCCTAACATTAGCACTAGCTTCAACCTGTTTATCCGCAAAAGAAAAAATTATAATTTATATATAATCCAATTTCAAAAGAAACACTTCATGTTTTATTTTAAAAAAAACTCGCACTACAAAAATCTGAAAAAGTTACCTTATCCTTCTTTTTCACTGCACGTAATTGTATCCCACTCCTAATTTGATCTCTTGCATTTATTATACACAACCTTCTTTGTTTAGTATCCTGCATAACATTAAAATATAAACAAATTAGAACATTATATATTAAATAAATTAGGATTCCACATCACAGCATACCAAATATTATTTCTATAACATATTAGAAATTAAGTGAAAGTACCTCCTCTCCCCTCGTCCTCTTTTTACTTTTTGATTCAGGTCCACTTACGCCTTCACGGACCTCATTTATACGTCCTTTCATATCAGTAATCATAATTGCTCGTGTCCGCTTCAACTTACTATCCCTAATACTATCACCTGATGCAACCGATTTACTGCTATTGTCAAATACTTCACACGGGGTAACAAAATCGTCATCTTCATCGCTCGGGTATAAATTTTCCCCCTGTTTACAAATTTGTCTTTCTCCTCTCACGTCTATTTTATCTACAACATTTCTAGTGTTCCTTACAGTTACATTCATCCCGAATACACCTGCATTACTGTCACAAGTATTGCTGTTTATGGACACCCTATTAGTTCCTTGAACATATCTGCTGTTTGATCCTGAACTTAAGTCAATATATACTTGCTTTTTCTTTGGCCCTCTGTACAGCCAATGACTTTTAATTAATCTCCCACTCCTCCTACAACCTGTAATGTAAATAGTATACATGTAAGTCTACAATTTTTAGGCACAAAACAAGTGCATAAGCTTTATGTGGTTAAAAAGAAGTTTTATTTGTAACATTAAAACCCAAAAAAAATGACACCAAAGATAGAGTAAACATGACACACATCGTACTGAAATAATAAACAAATATCCAATAGCAAAATAGGACCAATTACATTACATAGTTAAAAAGTACTGCAACCCTAAAACTATCCTGAATTCAAACTAAAGTAAATAAACAATTACATTTCATGATCTAGGATACTAAAATTAAACAAACTAATACATTTTCTGAATCTTACTAAAACCGACAAGATGATGTAGATTACTACGGGAACTTCTACCGAAATTGAAGCCTACATCGGTTATGATATGCAAAACATTACCCCCAAAAACTGCATTATTTACAAAAATGACATTATTAAAATCTAATATGAATCATTGATTGCTATGTTAATCCAACGGTGTTAAAGTAAGTCTCCAAGGTCTCCAAAAATGTTGGGTCTCCATAGAGCCCAACTATATATATATATATATATATATATATAAAAACTATTTATTGTTACAGATTTTTGAATATAGGACTTGGGTAATGTATTTCTTCGTAATTTCTGCCAAAACTCGAACTATTATCGTTAACCAAACTTCATTTGAATTGATGTAATAACTTATACACGCTTTTTACGGTTCCTCAATTCATTGTTAGAAGTCCATATCACATTTTCGAATAAGGGAATTGACAAAATCGGTTCAGCATCTCTCTCAAAAATTAGGTTCTCATCCCAGTCAAGTATATTTATTCTCAATAGGCTTGTTACAAATATATTTTGTAACGTTTGGTGATATGAAATTACAAAATAATTTATTCTATATGTAATCAAGGTTTGTCCACATTTGGGATTGATTTAACCTTGTCAAAATACTATCTACTATCCTGTTTAACTAAATCGTGAGTTTCCCGTATACTCTTTCTAAAAAATTAGGACCTGGATCTAAACTCGCATCCCTATATGTTCAACTCAGATAGACATAACTTTGAACACCCTTCCTACTAATGAGCCCTCACATCTCATTAGACGTCATCCTTCTTTTCTAAGTAGAGGCAAGTTAAAATCTCCAACATTTTTGAAGCCCATACCTCCGGAAGACTTCTGAACATATAAACATTCCTAACTCATCCAATAAAAACCTCACCCTTCTTATTTCTGATTTTTTTTCATTCAGGAGATTCAAAATGACATTCTTATTTATGTTCGTCTTTGTATTAAAACGTCTTAGGTGCATACACCTCTCCATAACTTCCTATCATATTGCAAATAATAGACACGACTTGAGAAAATTTGAACTATAAAACATTGAAGACTTCGCAAAATTCACTTTCTACCCTGAATCTCTTTCAAATGCGTTAAGTTGGTTCATAACATTAGATACAAATTCTCAAAATATCTTGCAGTACATGTAGCTATCATCCACGAAGAGCATATGTGTTGCACCTCTCACCACTTTACATCCGTGTATATTTTCTCATAACTTATCTCTCAGGCTCTGTTTGGGAGTGCTGTTGAACATTGTTATGCTGTTAAAAGGTGCTGTTGAAAAAAGTAAATGATGTTTGAATTTTTTTTGATATGTATATGTTTTGATGTAAAAAATTAAAAAAAAAAGTCTTTTGGTGAGGTTGAATGGTGAAATCAGTAGTTACCTCTTGCAAAAGTTAAAAAACAACTTTTTCCAAAATTATGAGGGACTAGGGGTGATCGCGGTGCGGGCGGTGCGGTTTGATCAAATTTCAAAACCGCACCCGCACCACGTAACTAAAAAAACCGCATAAACCACACCACGAAAATGCGGTGCGGTGTGGTGCAGTTTGTGCGGTTTATATATATAAATAATAATAATTAAATACAAATATAATAAAAATTTAGCGTATATGGAGGCTAAAAATAATATGCATTTGATTAAAAATAAAAACATAATATTTAAACTAGCAATTATAACATAAAATTATATTAAACAAGAAATTAATTCTTATATATATATATATATATATATATATATAAGACATTACATTGCGGTGCGGTGCTGTTTGAACTGCAATGTTAAAATGTCAAACCACAAACCACACCGCACCGCGCGGTTTATCGAAAATTCAAACCGCAACCGCACCATAAGAAATAAAAACTGCATTTTACGGTGCGGTGTGGGCCAGTGCGGCCGGTTTGTGCGATTTGATGATCACCCCTATGGTGACCTGTTTTCTCTAACAATAACTTTTAAGTCAAAAGTATTTTTTAGAAAATCAGCTTTTAAATCTTACCAAACAGTTTTTTAGATATTTTTAATAGTTGCTGCATGCCAAACACACCCTTACGTACTATTTTTTATAATTACTTTTATAATTATTTTCTTACTTTTTACTAATTTATTCTTATCCTCATTATTTTTTCAGTTTCCTATCATTATTTATACTAGGTTAGAACCGTGCGATGCACGGACTTTTTTTTAATATTATATGATTTTTTTAGTTTAACTTTAATTAAATTGGTAGTGCATTTTGTTTAAAAAAAGTAATTTGGTTGGTTATTAATAATTACAAATTATTATTTTATTTAATTAAATAGAATATTTCATGTTATTTTTAGAAAATAAGTGAAACTTGGTTAGAAAAAGTAGATTAGGTAAAATAGTGGTGTTTTATAACTTTTATGTGAGAAAAATAGAAAATGTAACGTTTTTTCATTGCCAATAACATTTCTCGAAATAAAAGTATTTTAGTTAAGAAAAAGAAAAAAGGTAACATATTTTGATTGAAAAGGGTAACTGCATGTGGTATTTTTATATAGTGCATAAAAAACTTTTTATAAAAATACTTTTTTAAAATTATATAAGTAATGGTAATTAAATAAAATCAGCGTGTACCAAAAAACAGGTACAAGACGAAAAAACTTTTAATATTTCGTCTATTATATAATAGTATAGATTTATATTATAATCTATGTAACACTATTTCATTTCAAATATTATAATTGTATGTAAGTTAAAATCTTATTTAATTTAATCTATCTTAACACAAAATACCCACTTTTGAATTTCAACTGCCCAAATGCCTATAGATAGAACCGTCTGCCTTAAATACCCACCGTATACAAATGTTAAATATTCGAATTCAATTTTTTAAAATTTTGTAATGAATACGCATCTTAAAGATGCGTTTTTATTATTTAAAATGATCCAATATGCATTTTCAACATGCACAAAGCATATACTCCCTCCATCTGATTAGGTTCTTTACATTTGAGATAGAGGGATCAACACGCATTTTAAGACTCCTATATAATATAGTTTCATAAATTATTTCAAAACTTTTTTCTTCATAATAAAAATTAAATATTTACATTTTTATTTCAAAAAAATGTAAAAATAAGTTATAAAACTATACTTCATATACATCTTTTAATGCGCGCCAAGCAATAAAAAAAACTTATAAAAAATGAGTTTGACGGAGGCAATATAATTTACATATTTAAAATGAGTGTTGTGAAATTTTAAATTTAGTATAAAATCAAGTTAATTAATTTTTACAAAAAAAAAGAGAGGAAGGAACACATCAAAACGGGATAATTATAATTAAACATTTTATAAACACAATATAAGCGATAAAAATGAAAAATAACCAGATGGATGATAAATTAATTTCCGAGCAATGCGATAACAAAAACCAATTAAATACGATAATATCTATCTCTAGAGTCTCTACTCTCTTTACTCACCAAGCCGACGATCCATTTTAAAGATTTGCGTGAAATTGAATCGCCGGCGGCGACTCTTAAGAAACCCTATTTACCAACTTACAACCATCAATATACACACAAACACGCACACATATATATGCGCAATAGGCTATAGTTGTGAATTGGGGCAATGAAGTTTTTAAAGAAGATCGCAGGGATGTTTGGGCTTGCAAAAGACGAATCGCACGAATTGAAAGATGAACAAGTGGATGATGCTCATAGAGTTGTTTTAGATGATAATCAAACTCAGCATCTTCCTCGTAAAGGCTTTAGTGTTCCGGTTCAAGTGTCGGTTGAGAGAGCTCAGACCGGTCCGGTTTTGCTTCCTACTAGTGGCCGTGATGGCGGTGTGCAGGTAATTCAACACTTGATTTTTATTTTTTTGTGCACTTGTTTGATTTTATTGTTTCGTAATTAAATTTGTGCTGACTTGTATTTTGTTCCTAATTTATGTATTAGTGATTGGTTTGTGTTATGTGCTTGGTGCTGGTACCTGTCGGGTTTAATTCACGAATGATTTAAATGTCAGATTGTAATTTTTGTGAAGTCGTAACATAATTACTTATATGTAGTTGCGTTGTTAGCCAGAACTTCGGTTTGGGCTTTTAGACACTGTGTTGGTCTTTTATGGTTGTCTTCAGGATTTCATATACTATGTCAGAAAATATTAGGGCTTGTATAATTTAAAATGTATACATAGTAACATACTTTATGTCGGTTGTAATAGATTATTTCTTCTTTATATATTTCAATAGAATATTGGCTGGCTGCACTTCTATTATTGAGATTTGAGAATGATGATGGAAAGTTGACCTCTTGTGAATGTAGGAAAGATAAATAAATGTATGGGATATAAATTTTGAAATAGATTTAGCATCTTGGTGGATTTCTTAGTAAGTTGCCACTTTGTAGTGCCCAATGACATAATTTACTGTTTTTAGGGACTGCCATCTATACTGTTATCCAACATATAAGAGAGACTGCCTCCAGTAAACCCAAGAATTAGTGAGCTCTAGTAAATGCTTATATTTCTCTTTTCAGGAGACGAGCAGTTTGTTTTAACAGAGGGCTCCTTTAAATAGAGATTCTATTTAGCAATAAGAATAGAATTCTTTTTATGCATGTTTAGGATAAGTTGAACTTGAATATGTCATCTATAATATGTGATAGGTTACATCTATTTCATTACTGAAGTCACAACTTGCAAGTGGCCTATTGAGAAAAAAAAAATTACAGTTAACTAACTCAACATTTTAAACATTTCATATAGGTTTCGTCTGTTAGATTTGTTAAATATTTAACGTAATATTGATGTGGCACAATAACATGGCAAACGGAAGCTTAACCCACCAACCTAAACCTTTTGGATTACAACCTGATCCAACTTCTCTTTCTCTTTCATTATCCATCTTCATGAAATCTTTTCTTTTCCACAAAATTCAAAAATTGTCCCAAATCAACAACCAAAAACAATAATCAATATAAGTTTAAATTGAAATCATAAACAAATCCTACTAAACCCATCGAACAATCGACATTTTGAAGTTCTATCACAACTTATTAACAATCAACAACGATTTCTTCCCGAAATTTATATAAAGTTTTGAAAACACACACATACACGTCTTACGAGGAGTTTATATATACGACATAATGTGTAATGTAGATAGATGTATACTTAGAGCTGATTTTTCTGCCCGTTATGTTCTAAAGCTGATTTTTCTGCTCGTTGTTCTTTCTACCCGTTTATATACATATATAATATATAGTATATATTCTATATATATACACAACAAGATGCTTGTGATATATAAATGTTAGAGAATACAACCCGCTTTTCATTAAATTAAATAACTACAAGATGTTTATAAATACATGTATATAATTCTTACAATTACGATTGAAGTTGTTGCATATGATAGACTATACATATGTAACAAATATATGGGTTTTTGTTTGAAGTGAAATGATTTAGATCCAACTAAGATAATGAGGTGGGGTGCTTGTTTGGAATATGATATGGCGTCTTATGTGGCACACATATGGCACAAAATTTTGTTAAAAGTCACAAATTTTCGTTAAAAGTCAAATATTTTTAACTGCTGTGTTATTTTTTGTGTTCATTGCAAGTTATGATTAACTAAATGATATGTTTGTAATCTTTTTTGACTCTGTAGGTTACATCCAAGTTAATACTCATTTAAGTGATTAAATAGAGCATTAATCCTATGTGACACATATCTATTTCCTGTTCTTATTCATTATCCATAAACTATCTATTCTTATCTTTGTGTAAAGGTTTAGTAGAATTTATAACTTGCCTGGTAGTACTTGCTCTAGTAGACCAGTACACATAGTAAAAGATGTAGCTATCTGGAGACCAGAGTCGTCGACTGTTAGGGTAAACTGTTGTTGGGCTCAGTTGCGAGGAGGGAATGAGAAAAAAAGAAGCAGCAAAATTTAGACTATATTCTTCACATTTATGCAATCTTCTTTCTTTCCCTCGTTCTGGCCGATGTTGAGATCAGTTTGTGCCATAGCTTTCTGCTGTCTTCAATGATGATGTACTCATTCACATGGTTTAGAAGCATCAAAAACTACAATTTTGACCTCTCACTTTGAATGTTTTTTGCATATCGTTGTTATTGCTTGTGGTATTTGGATCTTTATATTCTCAGTGGTGTACCGCGTTCAGGGGTTTAAATGGTATGCGAGGCGGCTTAGGATTGATGAAGAAGGAGACGTTGCAGATGAATTCTTGGATGAGGTTCTACCAGAGGTGAAAACAGTGTCTATGACAGAAGATAATAGACATAGATCTCTACCAACGTTTGAAGTGAAGTACAGCACCTTGCCTGCTAAGGTGAGAAGTCAGGTGCTAACTCAAGGTAGAATCCAACATAGTGTTGAACATCAAGGCAGACTGCTGTGGGTCTGAATATAAAAGATGTGATCGAAATATGGACGGAGTCTTTAACTGAAAAAGTGCTTGATATGTGCACTCGTGGTCTTAAATTTTCTTAATGGGTGTTTGTGGTTTAGTGATATGCTACTGTGGTAACATCTGTGCATTCTTTTTTCAGTCTTCTATTTTGTTGTATTCTGTTCAGTCCATTACATTAAAAAAAGGTTGTGTAATCTTTAGTTGGCAGTTGTTTTGGCTGATCGTACTTTGGCTGTAGTCATCGACCTATTCCTTGCACGTGGATAACTAGAGATTCCTATATACATATGTAAGAACAACTTTTTACTCGTATTAATAACAAATTATGTACCAAATTATGTCGTAATAGCATATGAAAAGTGGTATAGATTGCTGTAAACAATACCGGTGGTGGTTGTGTAAAAATAGGTTCTCGCTGGTTCTACTGGTTACTTGGATCTAAGACTGCTACTTTCTCGGTATTTAGTGTGATTTAAGAAGATTGATTGCTATGTTTACAGCATACCTTGCTGGAGTTGAGGTTCTGTAAATTTATCAAGTTTTTGTTTGGCTAAAGTATGGTTATATTTTCTTTGCAATGATCACTAGTCACTAGGGACCGATTGGCTGAACTACCTAGAGAAGTGCTTTGGCGCCAAATTTAGTAATAAATTAAGCTGTTCCAGTTGGTAGAAACAGTAACCTTTTTCCCCCTCCCAGATAAGTTCTAAAGGAAATATGCTCACTGCAGCATATTTTAAGCAGATAGCAAATAAACTTCACAATCAGATGATCAAGCTCAAGAGTAGCCAAGTACACCACATTGTACAATATATTATTTAAGACATCAAATATCAATTTAGCAAGACACATACACACACACACACACAAACCAAATTGTGAGAAAGCTCAAGTGTAGCAAACAATCAAGCCAAAGTGAAAGCTCAAGTGTCATCGTTCTACATACTATTACAGATAAAACACGAATCAGTGGCCTGCAAATCATGACTGTGATCCGGGTTGGCAGGCCCAGGCAGGTGGTGGCCAGTTTCGTCGGCCACAGCTTTAGTTCCATCTGCAACATCGGTTTGCCCCGGAAGGACAGGGTAAGTAATCGTCATACCGAAAGTTCTGAGTCTTCAGCTTTGGCCTCAAAAAGGTGCTTCTTAGATTCAGCTTCCTCAGCTTTTTTGTTCTCACGGGCTGTCACTTCTTCCTCCATCTTTCTCGCTGTTGCTTTTTTTGCCTGCAGTTAAACGGAAATCCATTTAGCACGACTCTGTTTCAGACTACGAAACCTATGGCTACAATTCATATCATTTACGATACTAAAATTTACGAATCTCTACTTAGAAAAAAAAAATATGGAAAAGCAAGCAAGCAAACATATAAATATGGAAAAGGATGACTTTGTTGATAACATTCTCCTGAGCAGCAGTAGCTGTGTTACTCACCTCGTCCTCCACAGAGATCATCTCGATGAAATCGCTCAGACGCTCACTGCTCTATTAGTAGTTTCTCACAAAAGCACAAATTATATAGCAAAGTAACAAGAGATTTGATACCAATGTAACATAAATGTCTATATTGCCTTGGATAGAAACTTACTTGTTGAATGAAAATACCTGCATGTTTATCAATTAGGCTTAGAGATTTGGAGACATGCATTTTTATCCCTTACCGAGGCACGTGGAAATCTGTTGAAGAGAGTTGTTTATGACAGAGGCATGTGTAAACATCTTGAAGAGAATTGTTTAACAGATAAGTGTGATATACGTAATTATGTATGAGAGTGGTGAGCTGCGATTTGGTGAGATTTTGCATTCAAATAGTGTCGGAAATATTTGGGTGCGGTTTTTAGAATTAGAAATCAAAACTGGACTTAAAACTATTGATTCAGTTCGGTTTTGAAATGTGTTGTTTGGTTTTAAAATATTTAAGACCTGCAAGCTATTAAAAAGTAAAGATAAGATGAGCATTTTTGCATGGTAGCACCTGCACTGCACGTAAAGATTTAGGGCCCGTTTGGCAAAACTGCTTTCTACTTATAAGTAACTTATTTTTTTTTAAAATTTCATATTTTTTAATTTTTTTTCAAATATAAATATTTATTATAAGAATTAAAAATCAG